>JAPTHN010000065.1:0-49821 GCA_026936325.1 Platynereis dumerilii
GAACACCATGAAAAAACCATTGAGTTCAAACCATTGAGTTCATCCTAGTGAACTCAATGAAATAAATTATCTGACGTTGTTATGCAAACAATGGGCAGCGATTGTTAATGACATGACGTCACAATGGGCGGCTGCTCCTGCTGCTCCTAACTTGGGAGAATTTGAAGTTATCAGACTAAATTTAAGTAAAAACCACAGATACAGTCATTGCGGGATATAAATAAAACCCCATGACAGTGTAGTTCACAGCTATGAACATCATTCGTGTCAGGTCTGCCTTCTGAATAACACTCGTCCTTCGGACTCGTGTTAATTCAGAGCAGACCTGACACTCATGATGTTCATAGCTGTGAACTACACTGTCATGGGGTTTTATTATAAAACCTCATGGGTGTTTATCAAAAATGTGAATACAATTTTTGGCCTATAGTTTGTCACGTCAAGCCGAGGATAAACGTTTGCCCAGAAATATCAGCAACCAGAAGTCGTACAGCAGAAATACACCTACCTATGTGTAGCTTAGCTCTGTTGTAATATGAATATCCCATTTTCAGGACGTTTTCGTGCCGTTTTTGTCGGATATTTGCCTATTTGTGAAAATTGCAGTCCAATTTGGCTAAATGTAGTCATTTGTAATGCTGCCAATCTGACACACAATGGGCTGTTACGTCACAAAAATGAACTTCAGTGCCCCCTCAGACATAGTTCTAGTCAAATTACTATTCCCAGAACTTCCTATCTCATTCTGTTGATTTTTATGGACTGTACAAACAATGCTAAATTTCTGTCTCAATGCTTGACGTGACAAACTTTAATTAACTAATTATGTGCAGTAGCCCTAGATCTTGCTAGAATGATTGCTGTGACTATTGTAGGTCGGAGTTGCAATTGGTAATTGCTGTCTAGTTTTATTTGGTTTTGTAATCTGGCTTATATTGCTAATAAGACATTATTAAACCAGTTACCATTTCATGGTGAATACCAAGGTTTCATATTTAATTACTATGTTCCTACTGTTTCAGCTGAAACTCAAGTCAGCTCCGAGGATGATGATGTGCATGTAAGTCAAGGTAAGACAATCACTTCTTTGTGTGAAATTCCCCTTTTTGTTACACTTCCCCGTGTCAATTGATACGGACCATACCCAGCAAGCACTCGAACATCTAAAAATCCATTTGAAAATGTTATTTTTGTTTTTTAACTTTTTTATGTAACATTGATTTAATTTTTTATAAATGTTAGTGCTTGCTGGGTATATAGTCACTTTTTTTTTTAGCCGATGCCCAGGCCCTTAGCAATACAAGATATGTGAAGTAACTTACTTGCCATAGGCGGATATATGTTCACCACCAAGAGTCCACCAGGTGGATTTGTCAGTGGAAATAAGGAAACATGTGTGAAGACACATCATCAAAGTTTGTGCACTTTTGGGGAAACCCTGGGCTAAATTTAGACATGTTGGGGAAATGTCAGTATGACCTTGCTGCAGCTGAGATTCCCAGAAAAGGCCACAACTGCATTGTGGCTCTTTTCATGGAGCAGAGGAGATCTTTTAGAGCTGCCAATAGCACAGATCATCTGTCAGATGGTTAAATAAATATAATAGACAGACAGAAGATCTGTAGACAGGTATATAGGTAGAAAGGCTATGAAAGAGATCAGACATGAAGGAACTTGCAGCATTGAATTGAAGCTGTCAATGGAATTCTCATCAACTCCTCAACAAATCTCTTTTATAAATCCCATTATCTAGCAAAACAAATTATAACTACAAATATCGGCTACATTTTTTTCTGAAAAAAATTTTCTTGTTAGTCAGTTCTTATGTTTCCTCTTCACTTTAAGCATGGAATTTTAATTTGAAATAGGCTGCACAAATTCACAACGATTGTTTCATTTAATAGACTGAACACATATTTGTTTAAAAAGTAGATCTCTGTTGGAGTGTGACATTTCTAACAATATAAAAGGCCCTCATATTTTGCCTGTGAGCAATGATTCATAGTCAACCAGTTGATAAAATTTGATGTGAAATTTCTAGAAGATCTAGAGGTGGTCATGAAACACTTGTGCTGCCAAAACTGCCAATTCTCTCTCACTAGCCCACATATTCATGATAAACTCAATTTTACTCTGTTTCAGAATACCGAGTCGAATTCACTGTTCGAGTGGATGGGGAGGATGTGAGTCAGGTCCCTGCTGTCCGGGCAATTTACATGCCTTTACTATCTAAGGTGATGGCTGATATTGCCCGGGCAGCAGAGACAGCCAGAACGAACACCCAGGATTTGTTTTCTTTTGAGTAATGTTTATAAATTTGTGTAAAATAAAGATAATAGTCGATTACAGGTGATTTAATTAGTACACGATTCTGAAGCTGGCCACTGAATACATGGCATTTTTAGTTAATCTATTTGGTTCAGGAACAACAGAACGTCACTCAGCTAATGTATCAAACGTAGCAAGTACATAAATTGCATTGATTTCTCAGAGGCAACGATGAATGACCAGAATCGCGTGGCAATTAAATCACCTGTAATACATGTAGTATAATTCTTTAAATTATTTGTTGGTAGTACTTAATATTTATTATTATTATATAAAATTTTCAAGCAAAATTAGAAAACATTAAGTAATTAGACATTTACCAGTAGGCCTACCTGAGATGGCCTGATTGTGTTTTTGTGTAATGTGCATATATGTATTATACTACACTATATTTATATAACATTGTTTTATGTCATTATTTAAATTGCTTCTCCAGTTTGCAATGTTCAAACTATTTGTCAACAAATATTCATGGAATGATTTGATATTTTGTTGTGTTAAATTATGAAGTTGCATTACATATCTAGTCTACTGATAAAGCTGTTATATATGTATATTTCTCTGTTGATATCTTAATTTATCTCATTAGTAGGCCAAAGCGCATATAAATATCTATTGAAGTTTTTCACGATAAGGGGACAAAGACACCTACTAAGACACGGAATGCCCCTTTAGGAGTTTTTTAGCGACTTAATACCAGTAGACATTGCCCCATACATGGGTACAAACAGCAGATATTGTTAATAATGACAACTGAAATGCGCATGAGAATCTACTTAGAGTAGCTTCTTATGCTCTGTGCCATCCCCTTACAGAGCATGAAATCTAAGGCATGAAACACCTACTTATGAGTCACTTAGGTACCAAAATTAGTAGACATGGCCCTTAAATGGGTCCTTGTTGCAGATTTGGCTACTAATTGGAATAATGTGGGATGAGGGGGGGGGGGAGGATAAAACAGATTTTACCTAGTTTGCAGTGCTTCAAAATATATTAATTTTTGTTTGAATTGAATTAAAGTATAAAGGAGATAGATGATCTGGCGAAAACGAAAAAATGAAATGGTACTTTAAATGCTGCATACATTCCAGAAATTATTGAATTTCTCACTTGGGGGAGACTGGAGCAAGACGTAATATTTATTATTGTTGATGTGAAATGAAGTCAGGCAGGTGATTCCTGATTTGATACTTGAAGCTAAGCCTAACTAGTGTTGGAGCTCTCAAGGCCTGCCTCCATTGATGGTCTTGGCCTTGGCTCCGTTTCAGATGCACCAACTTGACATAAAATGGACCAGTGCTGAATTAGCAACATGAATGTTTCACCTTAAGTGACTCATAATTTAACATATTTAACTGATATGTTGTCAGAATCAATCTACAAATGTGAGTAACACTCCAGCTGTAATTTGGATGACATTGAAATTGGTTGGGGGACAATGGAGGTAGGCGAATACATTTTTCAATATTTTGCATGTAGAAGAATTTGTAAACCTGCAAAAACTAACATGTGCACGAATTTGGCATTCATGGAAGTGTGAAATATTGTCATTCAGGGATTTATTGGTGTAATAACAAACATACTAACCCTAAACTTGGCTACAACTGACCCTAATCCTAAGTTTGACCCTAGAACTGAAACCTTTAACACTGATACAAAAGTTAGTATTGGCAGGTCCACAAATGAATAACGAAGCACATCCACGAGTGTAAGATATATACACGAGCATTTTTCGTGAACATGCCAAATAATGAAAAATATATACATGGAGTTTTCCCATGATATAATGTATTTTGAGAAACCAGCCACATGCTGCACATATTATGTGACTGATTTTAAAAGCATGAGAAAAAAAAGTAAAATACAAAGTTTGCTAAGAAAAATGGATCAACCAACTTGATCAATCCGATGATAAACCTTACACCAGCACATGGATCAGATGTGCCACCTTGTGCTCACCGGTTATTGTTTTTGTCCCAATGTTTAATTGGACACAACTTACCTGAGTCTCCCCTACTTTTGCCAAAGTAAAATTTAAATAATACAAAACTGCACAATCATGTACCAGGCCCAACTGACAAATTTAAGAAATGTCCATTCCACAATATTTATGTCAATGCACAAGTTGAAGAAAGAAGATGCAGACACCGATTTATGGTTTTAAAAGAAGGCCTTGGTTTTACAACGCATTTTTTATGCCTTTATATGGATTAATTATTTTGATTTTATATGTAATCTTAAACTTTTGCCCAAGATTGAAATGCTCATGCTTGCTGTTATCTATGTTTCCACACAATCTGGTCTTTGTCTATTTCACACATAGGATTTTGATAACTAATCTCAATATTATGACAAACAGAAACAAATTTGCAATAAAACATATACAACTGAGTAAAACAGTTCTGTAATCCCCTCTAAGGAACCTCCACCAAGCCTAAGGGGCCTTAGTTCTTAGTAGCCAGCTCAGTTCCCTTATCCTGAAAAACTTCATTCAGGGTCGGGTGATATTAATTCTTACAACAGCTTGTGATATTGTTACTCAGTGATCCTGACTTGGGTTGTTTTGTTATAATATTTGATTCTTGAGAATGAAATATGGATTATGATGGAAGGCCTATTTTGGAGATTAGGGTTGAATTTTTGGGTACTTTACAAGGTAGCTAGGATCTGCACCAGTTAGTATTGGTCACATGACGAAATGTATATTTGATTCTTGAGAACGAAATATGGATTCTGAGGGAAGGCCCATTTTGGATATTTTGGTTAAATTTGGATTCTGCACCAGTTAGTATTGGTAACATAACAAAATGTATATTTGATTCTTGAGAACAAAATATGGATTCTGAGGGAAGGCCCATTATGGAGATTTTGGTTAAATTTGGGGGTGCTTTACTTCTTAGTATTGGTCACATGACAAAATGTATATTTGATTCTTGAGAATGAAATATGGAACATGAAAGCAGACCCTTTATGGTGATTTTGATTGAATCTGGGCTGCTGTTCTAGTTAGTATTGGTCACATGACAAAATGTATATTTGATTCTTGAGAATGAAATATGGAACATGAAAGCAGACCCTTTATGGTGATTTTGATTGAATCTGGGCTGCTGTTCTAGTTAGTATTGGTCACATGACAAAATGTATATTTGATTCTTGAGAACGCAATATGGATTCTGAGGGAAGGGCCATTTTGGAGTTTTTGGTTGAATTTGGGGGTGCTTTACTTCTTAGTATTGGTCACATGACAAAATGTATATTTGATTCTTGAGAACGCAATATGGATTCTGAGGGAAGGCCCATTTCTGAGTTTTTGGTTGAATTTGGGGGTGCTTTACTTCTTAGTATTGGTCACGTGACAAAATGTATATTTGATTCTTGAGAATGAAATATGGATCATGAAGGCAGAATTTTTATGGAGATTTTGATTGAATCTGGGCTGCTGTTCTAGTTAGTATTGGTCACATGATAAAATGTATATTTGATTCCTGAGAAAGAATTATAGATTCTGAGGGAAGGCCTATTTTGGAGATTTGGGTTGAATCTTGGGTGCTTTATGACAAAATGAATATTTGACTATTGAGAATGCAATATGGATTCTGGGGGAAGGTCGATTTTGGAGATTTGGATTGAATTTAGATGCTTACTATTGGTCACATGACAAAATGCATAATCGACTCTTGAGAATGAAATATGGATTCGGAGGGTAGGCACATCATCCATGTTTTGATTGAATTTGTGGTGTTTACTATTGGTCAAACATTAATATGGAATCCATAAATGATTCCTGAGAATGAAATATGGAATCCATAAATGATTCCTGAGAATGAAATATGAAATCCATAAATGATTCCTGAGAATGAGATATGGAATCCATAAATGATTCCTGAGAATGAAATATGGAATCCATAAATGATTCCTGAGAATGAAATATGGAATCCATAAATGATTCCTGAGAATGAAATATGGAATCCATAAATGATTCCTGAGAATGAGATATGGAATCCATAAATGATTCCTGAGAATGAGATATGGAATCCATAAATGATTCCTGAGAATGAGATATGGAATCCATAAATGATTCCTGAGAATGAAATATGGAATCCATAAATGATTCCTGAGAATGAAATATGGAATCCATAAATGATTCCTGAGAATGAAATATGGAATCCATACAGGGTCTGTTGTCAAATGGCCGATTTTGGTTTCTAAATCAATTTGAGAATTCCAAATCAATTTGAGAACCTGTTCAAACTAACTGTTTAACAAACTAACAATAGACAGATAAACAGGTAGATAAATAGATAAACAGACAGACAGATAGACAGATAGATAGATAGATAGATGGATAGATGGATAGATAGATGCTTAGATAGATAGATAGATGCTTAGATAGATAGATAGATAGATACTTAGATAGATAGATAGATAGATAGATAGATAGAAAGATAGATAGATAGATAGATAGATAGATAGATAGATAACTTGATGGATCATTAGATAGATCACTTTAAAATGGATAAGTTAACAAGACAGATTACTAGATAACCTAATAAATAGGCAGACAAGTAGATAGGTCCTATTTGTAAATTTTATGGATCTACATTTAACTAGTTAGACAGCTAGATAGACAACTAAATAGATAACTAGACAGAAGAATAGATAACTAAACAACTAGATGACTAGATTACTAAATAGATAACTAGATGGATAGGTAGACAGGTCCAATTTGTGCATTTTTTGGATCTACATGTAACTAGATTGACAACTAAATAGATAACTAGATAGATAGCAAGACAGATAACTAAATAGATAACAAGATAGATAAATAGATAACTAAATAGATAACAAGATAGTTAAGTAGACAGGTCAAATTTGTAAATTGTATAGATCTACATGTAACACAATGTCATAATATAGGCATGCTATAATTATAACTATATTGTGGCATATTCCAAATAATAATCCAACATTTAAGTTTCTTTTTGCAAACTCTATTAATTAAATGCAATGCTAATTTAAGATTCAAATACACAGATATAAATATACAAGAATTTATTTTGCAATATAATTTGCTCATTGTAAAGCATAGTCGAATTACATTTCCAGAGTGGCTAATTACCCCCTAATTACCCCCTATAATTTATGCAAGAAACTCAGTTTTACAACCTCCATGGCTGAACGCACATGCTATAGAGTAGATAGAATCAGAAGTGTCCAGATTTTGTCCAGGCAACATCATGCTGAAGAATCATAGGTGAGTTTTTCAATATTTCTTATTAATTAAGATACATGCATTACATTATCTGGGTGGTAATATTTTGAAATATGTAAAGAACACTAATTGTATAACTTCACTTTTTCTTCCAGGATTTTTCTGCAGATACACAATAACTTGAGGAATTCTTGGCTGCAGCCTCCAGGTATTACTAGTATTATAATCTTGCTTATGCTAAACAAAATCAAAGTCTATCTATCCGTCTATCCATCTATCTATCTATCTATCTATCTATCTATCTATCTATCTATCTAAAAAACAGTTTCCCCTTAATTAGGCCTAACCTCCTAGCATATGTTTTATATAGATCTATCTATCTATCTGTCTATCTATATATCTATCTATCTATCTATCTATCTATCTATCTATCTATCTATCTATCTATCTATCTATCTATCTATCTATCTATCTATCTATAAATCTATCCATCTTTCTATCCATCTTTCTATCTTTTTCTCTATCATTCTATATATCTTTCTATCTGTCTATCCATCAATAGGTCCATCAAACCTATCAAATTGATAATGTCTATCTGATCTAATTCATCTCATCAATTTTATGTAACTTATCTATCTTTTCCTTCCTGTCATATCTTTTTAATATATTATACTTCCACCTTATTCTCCTTTCTGACTAATCTACTTTGTCCTTGCAATGCAGCTTATCTATTCTACCTTTCCTATCTGGCTCATCTACCTTATCCTTCCAGTCTTATGTTTTCTATCACATCCTGTCCTTCCTATCTTCCCCAGGAGTAGATCCAGAAAATGTCAGATTGGGGGGGGGGGGGAGTTTACAAATGAAAATATACTAAAAATATGGGTATTCAGGTTTTTTTACATTAAAATACTGAATACTCTAGTTCCCATTTGTATTTTTGTTTCTCTTTCCTTCAATGATGTTGTCTTCCTTTCTTATTTACCTGCCTTGTCTAAATCTCTGCTGGTTTGTTTTATTGTTTGGCTTATACCCTTATTTCTATGAGATTTATAACTTATTCACATATATAGGCCTTTGTATTATTGACATTTTGTATTTATCATGTAACTAGTGAATAACAATTTACTGATCACAAATACTTTCTTTGCAGTGGAAGAACATGATGAGGCCAGCAGTGACACAGGATCCTTTAGATGCAATAAAAAGAAAAATACAAACAACAGATCAAATGTATACAGCGCCACCCCGACACCCCCACCATAATAAAAGCATTCCTCCTCCAATGTTGAAATACAACTGTTGAAAAATGGTTTTCCCCACAACGTAATAAAAACGTTTCCCAAAAATGTTGAAAAAATGTTTCCTCAAAACGTAAAAATAACGCTTTCTCCATTACGTAATGAAAACATTTTCCAAATACGTCAAATAACGGTTTTCTCATAACGTAAAATAACCATTCCCTAAATAATGTTATAAAAGCATGCATTGGCAAACATTCTAAAAACATCTTTCTGATGCGTTGAATAAATGTTTGCCAAAAGAGTGAATTAAAAATGTTATATAAACAGAAAATAAATGATAAATTATAACCATGGGACAAAACATCAAAATAACGTTAAAAAAAACGTTTTTGGAAAACCGTTAAAACCAAACGTAATTTTGCTGATTATTTGACGCAATTGGAAACAGTTTTTGGAAACATCGGCATGACATTATTCTAACCGTTTGTGTTAAACGTTAAAATCATGTTTTTTGGACCATCCAATTTAACATTATTTAAACGTAATGAAAAAACGGTTTTTCAACGGATTTTCGACCGTTTATAAACGTAATTTAAACGTAATTGTGTTTGTTGGGCAGTCTCTTTGGAGATAAGTGCAAAAACAGGTCTGGGGTAATCTGGTTCTTGGTCCATTTTGTCTGTATCCTCTTCTACACAGCGTCTGGCTTCAGGGAACGATATTCCTGTGTCAATCTGTTGTTGTAGGATTTCTTTGTCTTTCTTGAAGATTCTGCAGTCTTGGCTAAATGTAGGGTGATCCCCTTCACAATTAAGACAGTGCGAGTTCTTTGAGCATGGTTTCTCTCTTGTGTGAGTGTGATCCAGTTATCCGCAATAGGCACCATATCATATCATAAACCTTGTCAGGAACCAAGAAAACCCCACTGTCCCATTTTGCCTCTTGTCCCAATGTGTCCCTGTTACCCCTTCGTATTCTTTGATTATCTGTGTTACTACTGATCTGAGAAAAGAGGCGTCAACACCTGCGTTCAGTATTTGACTAAATTCACTAAATATGTTCATGGCACCGTAAACAACACCTGTAGCAAAACCTCTCAATCTATAATTAACCTCGTAACCAGCCGGATATGAGAAGATCTGAACTGAATGAGCCCCTCCACTGCACTGTTGTATGCTGCTGTCAGTTCAGGACTGTTCTTCTTTGCAACTGCAAATAAAAATACAAAAAATATAGTTTTTAAATACAATCACTTGTTACGGAACTATGTAAAGCAAAAATACTGGCAATACTATAATGCATGCATACTGACCATAATCTTTTAAGCTGGGACTATTTCTAATACCATGGATAAATTCACGGTGGTAATAAGGCATATACGTCATTACATCATCAATATGAGGTTTTACTTCTGAAACACAAATTATATGAAAGGTAAATCAATTGACCTGTTTACAATATCATTTAAAATATACAGTAGAAGATACATATGTATCAAATTAAGCCATCTCCTCTCATTGCAGCGTAAATTGACTTGAAAGAAGGAAGCAAAGACACCTCATAGCCTTGAGGAGAGTCATTGATTGATTTTTTAAAATAAGCCTCCCTTCTTCTGGTGTATTCAGACTTTTGGAGGGTTTATAGTGAGTGAGTGAGTGAGTTTGTGTTTTACGCCCCATCAGCACCGGTGTGGGCTATTTAGAGGCAATGGAGGGTTTATAATACATAATATATATATATCGAGTATCAATAGGTACCTACCTTCACTGTGGGTGATTCCGAGAGTTGAATCCACAACAAACACAAAGGGGGACTGTCCAGCATTGGCCGAGAGAGCCTAAGAAAAAATAAAGAATGAATACAATTTATAGGACAAAATACGGATAATTGATACAGAAAAATATAATACTAAATTCGAAAATGTAATAAATTATCAAGAAAATGCAATAATCATGTTAAATTCAGGAATGCTTTTCACTTGCAACCCACTGAGGCTTTTATGCTTTAGCAGAGAATAAAGCTGAATATGATATGTTGAATATTGATGAAGAAGTTCCATTCAATTAACAACAATGAACACCAAAAAAAAATCATATTATATTACTGTGATTAGCAAGTCCATTTTATAGCTATGTTTTAATTTTGTATTCTTTTTGACTTTCAGGTCACTGACAGCACAGAGGAATAAATTTTTCAGTGCTGACAGTCTGAGATGTAGTCTTTAATTTCATACAGAAATCCTGAAATGTGTGCATTATCTCCAACTCACAGTCTGAGGCTCATTGCTTACTCCTTCGTAGATTAATCCATCAGGAAGAACGGAATGCTCACCTCCCCATCTGAAAATTCATCAATTTTTTTATTTTAAAAAATAATGTAGCTAAAGTGTGACATGACCGTCAAAATTTTAAAATGCTAAAATACATCAAATGACCACATAATACTGTAACAAACATGTCTAAGTTCTAGAAATTGTATTTACCATTTTGCTTGGCTTTGTTGAAATAACTGATAAAAGCCGAATATTACCAACTTTTATTTATTTTTATTCATGTCAGTAAAAGAAAAATTGCCTAAATTGTTACTTCTCTTAAAATTAAATCTAATTTCTTTGCTGGATGACAAAAATCATATACTCTTACGTCTCCATGGCTGTTTTCATCCAAATTCACCAAATATTTCATGAGGAAAACAGTATTTTTCGAAATTTTGTTGCAATATTTAAAAAAACTTATATATTTTCTCCCCAGATGTACATATTTTCCTCTAAAATTATTTCACCTGTCCTGTGTTATGCGTCTGTATGTGGGCTTCAAATTGGTACCAAATAAGTGCCACCGAAGTGACTACGAACAGAGTAAATGATGATAGGAGCGTGTTTTTTATTCTATTTTTTCAGAAAAAAGCCCATTTTGAACAATGGTGTGACACAAAAGTAAAAAAAATCTTCAAGTTTTGACCCAAAACGATTTTATATGCATTATCAGTTATAATTGGATGAGGCATAAGAGTAATTACAAAAATAAAATTAAATTTTTATGGGTTATTGCCTTTTTCGACAAATTGCACCCACATTTAGAGGAAAGCTTAACGAAGAGCAAAATTTTTGATAATTAAATATTGAAACATACTCCAACTAATGAAATATTGAGTTGATTATCACTACAAGTAATGCTAGAATGATTACTTTACTCCTTACAAGAAAACCACGAAAATATGATCAATATTTTCCGTAGCGTTTCGCTTGCGACAAAGGCACATTTAAAAAGTCTTTTGTATTTTGCCACCAGAAACCAGCTGCGAACCTGGATTACTTGATTATTTCTCAAAACTTAACAGATTTTGCAATATTACACTACAAAGTATTCTGGGTGTTACATTTGCAAAGGTTCACCTACCCTGCTGTTCATTGGAATTTTTCAATGAACTAAATTTTCCACAACCATAAGAAGCTCCAAAACGGGTGAGCAGATATAAGACTAGGTCTCAAGGGCCAAAAGATTCAACTGACACTATGTCAAAGTGACGTTAGAGCATCCCAGATCAGTAAGCGTCAAATTTGACTTAATTTTTGGAAGTCAATCTTTGAATCCAAATCTGGCTTCTTACAGACATCCTTTATAATACTTGACTTAATTTTTGGAAGTCAACCTTTGAATCCAAATCTGGCTTCTTACAGACATCCTTTATAATACTGCCCTGGCAATGCATTTATCTATCAGACTCGCACATTGTTCCTGGCACTGTTCATTGAGCTTTTATAGTGTTGAACTTGTTAGTGTTATCTGGGTAATCTAATCTGTATTACAGTCTGTCACTTTGATACAGAAAAAATTAAGACCACTTCACGGTGAAAAATGCACTTTGTGACTCATGATAGCCAATGAAGTATCATTTTCTGTACTTTCAATATGGGAAACGTAGAGGCTGTTTGATTAGTCATGATCAAGAGAAGGCCATTTGACTTGTCATAACTGATTTTAGAGTGAAAATCAGATGCCCTATCCTTTCGTTTGGGTGTCACAAACAAGCGGGACAAGTCTCCTTAAATCAAATTAACATTGAAAGTATTGGGTATGATCATGACAAATAAGCAGCATGATGACACACGAAGTGCCATCCATTTTCACAGTGCAACAGTCCACTCTTTTTCCATATCAAAGTGACTGACTGTAATTCCTAAAGAATCACAACAATTATTTACACCTTTGCCAAAGGTTGGAGAGTGAGTGAGTTTGTGTTTTACGCACCATCAGCACCAGACCAAAGGTTGGAGATTTGTTCAGAATCTTCAGGTGGCTATCCTCAAGACAGTTGTGACCACATCTTCAGAAGTGCAGGGCGGCCACAGCTAAGTTCAGGAAGCGTGACATGAGCATGTTATGACGACATAGCTTACCTGCCAGACATTTATTACAAAAGTCTCAATAACTAGGCATTTGCTTACCCCGTTGCGAGAGGACCCATAATAAAGTAAAAGTAATCCGGGTCAACAATTTCTGCAATAAGAGCAAAAGATTTCATGAGAAGAATGTGGCTTTTTAAAGCTTGCACAAAAAGGGGAAAATCTGTTCTCATTAGGGGCCAACCAGATATACTTGGAGGCGGGGGGGCTAATCGGGCTATGGATTTAAAAATGTTGATCAGTACAAGAAGAAACATTGGCTACATGGCAGCATACCGCTTTCAGCAGTTATTCTGACACAGGGGAATCTGTTCCTCCCAGGTACGATATCCATAACCCCCTCCCCCAAGTAACTCTGGTTGCCCTTTTGTCTCAGAGCGTATTAATTTACATAGATGAATTTGAGGCATGTGGGGGAGACCGGGGCTAGTTGAAGCATGGGGTTAGTTGAAACATGGTGAAATATTTAACTTCATTAAAAATTTTTGGCCAAACTGGTACTTTTGGCAGATACCTAATTTATTGATACATGTTATCTTACCTTTATTCATTAAAAATTTCAAAATAATACTTCAGTAGGCAAGAAAGTTTGGTAACTTTTTTGCTCAGTCTTCGATAGGAGTAATGATTTTAATCCAGGTAAACTAATCTTATTTCTAAATGAGCAAACCCATGCCTAATCCACAGAATTTTTAAGCTATGTGAAGACTGAAAAATAAGACAATATTGAGTTCCAGGTGTGATGGGGTTAGTTTAATCATGCATGCTGGAGTTGGCCGTAATATCGATTTTTTGTGTTTGAATGCCTTGCAAGTCATCATGACTTGGAGTTATTGCAGTTAAAAACTACTACAGTGTATGTTGCATTCCTGGAAGGGAAATATGGAAAACTAGCAATTGACAAAAAATCAACAAATTACTGTATACGATTTCCTTTCAAATAAGTATTGTACAAAGCTGAAGGTAATCATAGGGATAGTTGTAGTGCAAAGGAAAACCCTCTAATAAGAGGTTGTCCACACAATTTTTATGGTGCTACAACTAACCCCTAACTAAACTTCTGGAAGATTTCTTGAGCTGATCATTGAGTTAAACAAAAATTTGGCGTGAATACCTTATACCATTCGCTTTCCAGAGAGGAAATGAAAATGAGCGCTTCAACTCACCCCAGTCTCCCCTACATGTAAAATGGACTGTGTACAACTCGATAGAACAACAAAGAAGGCTTGTAGGGTCTGTAATTGTGGTGACCCTGCATCGTCGGGAACGGCGAGATATTTAGTGACTTTCATTGACTTCTCAGCATTTGATCAAAAATCTGCAAACTTAATTGTGTCTAGAATCAGTAAGAAAATAAAGGTAACTGCCAATGTTTTGCTTTGCTTGAAAATTTCAAAAATGGTCTCACAGTTCCCCACACTCTCAACATTATCATAGTCCACTAAAAGACATAAGTCATGCATATGTTGCATCTGTGTGGTCAAAATAAGGTTCTACCCAACATTATATCTTTACATAAAATATACTAAAAAGTCTAAAGATAGTGGTCTTGGGTTCATTCCAAGGTTGCGATGTCCTCTCATCTGTATCAAATCATTATTCTATGTATGAACTGCAGCTACACAAATGAATACAAATATTTCCATTTTACTGTAGAAAACCAGTTTAAAAAAAAAAGGCAGGTGTCATAGTTTTCACGGTAACTGCCGTAAAAGTAACACAGCTGATTTTACAGTGTAAGATTCGGTAGTACAAATGCGCACAACTTACTAAACATATCAAAACATTTGTCTATGTCCAACACAGCCTGCTTTATAACTGCCAGAGATTTGACAACAGTTTCTTTGTCATCTACCACAACTGCCTTCAGAGCATCCACACAGGCCTGGAAGAAAAATACTCATATGTTAAATTTGTCACACAAAGCACTACCACATTTTTAACACAAAATCACTCAAGTCAGCATCACTGAGTTACAAAATATAAGCTGTACCGGATTACATCAATGCTTAACCCAGGTTATCCCAATCTGGTTAAGTCTTACAACTTATCTTCTAATAGGATCACTTGCAAAATATTTTACATCTCATAACATGAGCTCAATCAATAAAAACTAGTTGTCTAACTCATGCTCAGCTTTGACACAATATCAGTGAACTAACCATTTGAGCCTGAAGTAAATGAATTTCAATGGAATAGAGAAGACTGGTAATAAGATACAATGTTGAATATACATGGAATGAATACCTTGATTCCTGGCACAGCACATAGCTCAGTTTGAACTGTCACTCTGAAGAAATTCAGGAAATCTGGACCCTTGGTGAATTTGATAATGAAGTCGATGTTTCTGAAATGCACAGGTAATATGTTTGGTAGGCTTACCATATATAGTCAATCTTTTACAGAATCACAAGCTATTCCCAGCAGCATATTTTCTTGTAGTATTTACGACATATATTTTGATTTAACAGCAGAAAATTATTAAATCAGCTGCAATGGTCTTTTACATTTCTAACATTGCTGCACTAAATCACAGAATTCTGATTGTTTTTATTTGTAGTATCACATTTAGAAGCCTTAAAATAGAATACCGGTACCAAGTTACTTTAGGCAGCAGAGAATTTCTGTTTTAAAAAAAGGATTTGGAATATTCTGCCTAAATGCATCATTTGATACGTAATGTACAGATCGTGAAATCAAATTTATCCAGTGCAGTTAGGCTTAGGGCGTGTTTCACTATGGGTGTGTCAAAATCAATGGGGAAATTACGCTGTGCACATGCCATCGATATTGTGCAACTATGCTTTCTCTAAAAATAGAAAAAAACCAGCTATATTGTTATTCCAATATAATTCCAATGTAGAGGTTTAAGATTGATTTCTTCGTGATGAATGCTGCAATTTTTGAAGTTCTGGTTCTAATCTTTCTTCGTCACTTGTTTGTTATGAGGTAAATGCTCTAGGCATAATATGTGAATACTATCGAAAAGGGTCTGCTTGTTTTGGAGATACAAAAAAAAGCAATTGCAAAAAGCAAAATAGCAATGACATATATAGTATTGTTTTCACACCTTGGATACAATAATAGTGTGTATATCAAAGTGAAATACATGTATCTAAAATTTTTCAGAGCACTAACGTGTAGTGAAGAGGTCCTTTAGGGTCGATTTTCTTCCAGTTGGCCAACAAGAGAGAATTGTAGCCCAGAGCCGGTTTAGTACCCAGATAGCCAGCCAGAGCAGTCAAGGGGATGGCAACTTGTCTTGGCAGGCTTTTGACCACCCCTTTGTCCCCGTTTTGCCACACATAACAATTGGCTATGAAGCAGAGACAGGTGTAGCCAAGGCGGACTTCTCTGTACCCTCGGAGTTTCGTATGGTCTAGCAGAGGCATCTGTAGAAAGTGGAAATGCAACCAAATTAACTTGATTCACTCATATTAAACCAGTGAACTTTCTATTGGCAAGTATTCCAGAAATCATCAGTAATGTCCCCATTTTCAAAAAGAAGAAAATGTAATTTTAGAATATGATATCAAAACAGAAAATTACATATAAAAATCATTAAAGGATCGATAGACTATCACCACTCACATTATTGATGACGTCACGCAGTTTTCTTTCCTCCAGAAGAGTGGCTATGTTCTTAGCTGCATGTTCCCATGGTTTGAAATATTCTGGGAGATCTTCCTATATTTTACAAATACTTAGAATGCAAGTTAGCAAAAACATTTTATGGGTACGTCACTAAGATGCCTAAATGCACACAATCATTATTTTCACTCAATGATTGTTTGAATTCCATAGGGCCTATCTCAAAAATAATGAAGCCAAAGTGTGACATGAACATCAAAATTTTAAAGTGTATTTTTGTATGAAATGACCTAAGCATATTGTAAAGAAAATATTTAAGTTCCAGAAACTATATTGGCCATGGTGCTTTGATGAGTGGAAATAATTGATAACAGCTGAATATTACAGAATTTTTAAAAGTTTGTTTTTCATGGCAGTGAAACATAACTGGGCTGAATGGTAATTTGTCATGAACTTAAATCCGTTTTCTTTATTCGACAACAACTGGCACATTTTTAAAAGTCTTCTGGACGATTGTCTTTCAAATACACCAAATATATTGTGAGAAACACCCAATTTTTCGAAATTTTTCGGAAATTTCTTTTCAAAACTTCCATATATTAACCCCAGAAGCAGATTTTTCGTTTAAAATGATTTTAACTGCTCTATGTTATGCGTCTATATGTGGGCTTCAAATTGATACCAAGTAAGTGCCACCGAAGAGAATGTCTCCTCAGCAAATGATGATAGAAGTGTGATTTTTTGCCCATTTTTCGACATAAAAAGCTGATTTTAAGTACTGGTGTGATAGGAATCTTCAGAAATTGTTCTGGTTTTGCCTCAAATCGATTTTATATTAATTATCAATCATACTGGGGGTAAAATACAACCATTTACAAAATAAAAAATAATTTGTTACTGTTTATTGCCTTTTTAGACAATTTGGCCCCAAATTTTAAAGAATGACCCATAAATGTTAAAATTTTTGTAATTAGGCAATGAAACGTACTCCAACTATTGAAATTAATTGTTACTTTTCACTTCAAGTAATATTAGAATGATCGCTTCACTGTTCGTCAGAAAAAAAATTGAATACGATCAAAATTTTTCAGAGCGTTACACGTGTGACGAACATAACTTTTGAATTTAATCACCAGAAACCAGTCAAAAACCTGGGTTAGTTCATAGATTAATAAAACTTTATAGATGTACTATATTTTGAGCCAATTCAGATTAAAAACAGAGCTTTCATAGCTCTGTACCACTTGAAAGTACTCTGGGCGTTACGGGTGTGAATCATTCACCATTCAGCTATTCATTGGAATTTTTCCGGGAACTAGATTTTCCAGAATCATAAAAAGCTCCAAAACAACTAAGTAGATCTAATACTAGATCTCAATGGCAAAAAGATTCAACTGAAATATGCTAAAGGGAAACTAGAGCATTTCTGATCAGGAACATTCAAATTTGACTCAATTTTACAAAGTCAACCTTTGAACCCAAATAGCTCAATCATGTCAAAACAAGTGGATGAAAGTGCTTGTTTCAATGGATTTATGAAGCCTGGGGATGTGGAGATTCCAAAAAGTAAAAGGAAATAGCAATGGAACATGTCAAACTTTGTAAAATTGCAAGAATTCATCAGGGAAAAAGTCTATGTCACACTAAATAAGTGAAAAAATGCATGTTTTCCGATATACTTTCATCTCTATCTCAATAACCTTTAGACGAATTGCCATGAAATTTTCAGGATTTTGGCATAAGAATGTATTTAAGGCAAGACTGTAATATGAAGTTGTTTCATACAGCTGTTATCAAAATTTATGACCCTCAGTGAAAACCAGCTGAGTGGCTTCATTATTTTTGAGATAGGCCATAGGTGAAAGAATACGGTAATTGACAGTTTTAGAAATTAGTCGCGCATATCTAATCAAACTCTTTTGCTGAACTAAGCATGATTTCCTGAAAAACCACATAACTAAAATAGTCCAATAGAATCCAAACAATATTGTATGGAAATAAACAGACACTTATATGAGTGTACAAAAACAGAAATACTTTATGAAAATAATGACGCAATAAATGTAGACACACATGTACACATTTTCCCAAAGCACAAATTCCACAACTAGAAGAATACAAAATAGAACCAACCTACAATATGTCAACCTACCTTGGGATCTTCCAAAAGGAACCCACAAGTCGGAGAAATGTGATGGTCAGCAAGCTCCGGAACTTTAGCCATGGTAATTCGGGGATGCAGGGAAATATCAGTAGATTACAGACTATCTTTCAGGCCTATTTTTACTTGAGGACATGTGAAGTATCAATGAACAAACAACCAAACAATTCACTCCCACAAAATGTACACAAAATGTTTTGAGTTCAAACATATCAAAGTATATGGATGTGGATAAGTAGGTCATAATACCAGACAAAAAAAATTAGGGCAAAGTCTTTGTAGTGTGCATCCATGAATAAATCAATAAGAATGAGGGGAAAAAAAAGAAAAAATGAGTAAATTGCTTAAACAGAGCCGGTATATCACATAAAATATACAGTAGCCCAGTCTACAAGGCTAAACAAAATTTTTCATGCATGCATAGATATCCAGTCCACTCATACAATGGGCCACAAATGTTTGGGCACCCCTGAAGTGGGGTCGCATATACTCGCGTTATTTCACATTAGGCCTACAGACAAATCATATGTGGGATCTTTCAAAGGTCAATTGTAGGAGTGAAGAATACCCATGGACACAATTATAGCCGAAAGAACAATTGA
This sequence comes from Platynereis dumerilii, assembly GCA_026936325.1. Taxonomy (NCBI): domain Eukaryota; kingdom Metazoa; phylum Annelida; class Polychaeta; order Phyllodocida; family Nereididae; genus Platynereis; species Platynereis dumerilii. The sequence goes on from JAPTHN010000065.1 coordinate 19,544, forward strand.
AACATGCAAATATAAAAACTATGGCCCGTTTTCACCAACATGGCCTGGTGTTAACTCCTTTAAACCTGGTATAACTAAGTCCATTTCACCAAGAGTTTGCTAAGCATGTAAACCTGTCAAGGTTCAGTGAATCATACACATTGAGGTTTATTCACGATTGACCATATGGTCAAGACACAGATTCACAGCTTCAGGTGTTATCAACTACCAGTGCACTTCACAACTTCAATTCTTCTTTTGTATGTGACCACTTCTGGCTCAGTTTTGTTTCAGTCACAGAACAATGACAAACAACAAATTTTTTACAATGGGATGGTGGGCATTGATTGGAATTGAGCTGAACATCCAGATTTTTAGGTGGGAGGGCCTTGGAATTTCCCTCAATGGGAAATTATATTTTATTTTGTGCTAACAGTGACATTAATTATTTATTTTTCAAGCATCCCATATCCCAAAATTTTCATTTCTAAATCAAGCAACACCCCGTTAATAAAAACCCCACCAGAAATATTTATTTTAAGACTGACCAGAAAGAGTTTATTCATTTTTTATTTTAAAAAAAATCCAAACAAGAGCTTGTCACAAATAAAATAAAAAAAATCATATGAACTGACTCTCTCTTTTCATAATCACAGATCATAAAATATTTTCATTCAGTAGCAACCTGCATGAATGTTGGGACTTGCCAAAAATTACTCATAGTTCATGTGAGGCAAAATGAGGAATTTTTAAAATTAAATGTTCTCATATTATGCCCTGTATGTTAGAAACAATTAAGAGACCTCATGGTAGGATAGGCCTACACCGCCACACACTCACCAATCCACAAATTCCCTAACCTAAACCCCTCTTATCCTCACATAGCCTCAAATTCCCTCATCTTACCTTAAATTCCCTCACCTGGCCTCAAATATCATCAACTAGTCCCTCACTCAACTAAAGTCAGCTCAACTCAACTACCCCCAGCTTTACCCTCTGTACATTGTATCCCTCAACGACCCTTGGTTACCCCATCATCACAGTGGTTACTTTGTTATGCCCAATGCACACTAGAATCGCATGCGATCCCATCGGATGCGATGCTGTTGCAACCAACAGGATCGTAAGTTGGTGCACTCTGTATTACCTGCCTACCAACTTGTGGCAACCGCTAATTAAAAATTGGGTAAAATCAAGCCCTCCTGGTTGTTTCAACCCCTTTTTGGTCTGCCACAGTATCGCAAGTCAATGCACATTCAGAAAACCCCAGAAAAGTAATAAAAAGTCCATTAAAACCTGCGACGGCAGCGCAGAATATCTAGCACTGCTAGATATTCTGCGACAGGATCGCAAGTCAATTAAATAGCATAGCAAGTTGGTGCACACTGAGGTAGTTGGGGTTGCAACCGCCTCGCATACGATGCCATCGCAGAAATAAAAGCAGTGTGCATTGTGCATTAGAGTATGTCGACACGAGGGTGAATCCTGCCAGGAGGGCTGTTGAGAGGGGTTGGGGTAGGATGGATGATAGACTGACATCCGATACTACTTGATTTTATTGGACCAGCAGGGTGCAGTACACAGTAGTAAGATGTTATGTACCACTCTTGGTACCGACGGAACATATATAGATCCATCATTGGTTGTCCAGTCAGGACACGAAAACTTAACAGAAAGTATTCATTAAAAAAAAAAAACAACTCCCAAGCACCCCCCCCCCCCACCCTTGATATGAAATGTGCTCCCTGAATGTTGAATAAAAGCAAGTTCTGATCCTTGAGATTTGACAGTCAGTCAACTATGGGCTGTTATTCACGCTGTCTCTTGGTTATATCTTTAAAGTAACCAGGCATGACTGTACACCAAACTGCTAGTGGTCAAAAATAAAAGAGAGTTTTCAAACAGTGGTCAAATACAATAAAATTGCAATAACTGTGACACAACTCAAGAAGGTGTCTGGCCATATGGTCAATCGTGAATAAACCTCACTGTCACCAAACTCAAGGATCAGCCATCTCAAACTGATTTGGTGTCAAAAAGTGATTAAGCCAATGAAAACAGAACATATGTTTCTTATGAGATGGCATGACAAATCAGTATTATAGGCCTTTGTCTATTATATTCGCATGTTTCTCTAATTTAACAGTCACCAAAGATTTTTTCAAGAAAGATATGTCACATCATGAGATATAAAGTTTGCAAACCAAGAACACACACTTACCTAGAAAATATATTTGTTGAAGTAGCTGTTGCAAATATACCAGCAATACAGCATTAAGCACACAATTTAAAAGTATTTTATGTATGAAACTATGTTTTTATAGCATTTGCCTATGATAGTCATGACACCAAATAGAGGCAATTCTTCTGTGCTGAGTTGTACAAAACCTCTGCACTTGTTGTTGGTCTTAGCACAGGGGTACTTTCGAAGGGCAGGAAATTCGGACGTGGGTGCAATCTATGCATCCTATAACCCCCCCCCCCCCGGAAATCGGGCGATTTCGGAAAATTCCAATTTAGCCTCCCGTGTGACTGGTCCAATGGGCATACGTACATATATGGTTTTAATGAAGCGATTGCATGACTAACACGCTTCACAATCCTTGAAACTGAGGCGACACTAATACCACTCAAGTCACCAACGACTTGTTGGTAACTGACGGTAGCAAAAAATCGCAGGCACGTCAGCCATTCTGGGTACATCAGATTTTGAGGGCCCTTATCATTAGATATTCAAAGGGATTCAACCATTATTGTAGTTTCATTGTGCAAATACGCATGACCAGCTGATATGTATTAATTTATTGTTTGAGGGGAGGGGGTAAAGAAAAATGCGTTTCTGTCACCAACACTGAACAGACAACTAATTAATTTCCTTTTTTATAAATTTCCAAGCCCACCCCTCTTTTTCTCTTACCTTGTCTTGTGGCCATGTTTGGGAACTTCAGAGATTAATTGTGTTTGTAGCAGTTGAGTTGTTTAAATACTATGTGCAGGTCTTACTCAGTAAATGTTCCTTGATCCTGCTCTGCTTGAGTGATTGGCTTAGCCAGACCAGGTCTTAGCTAAGACCTGGCATAACTCTTAATACCATGTTGGTGAAAACGGGCCTCAGGGTCTATTTGTTGACTTTGACATGTTCAAAATTTTGGGCACCCCTACATATTCTGATATCGATTTGACTAACAACTTTACATTAAATCGATACCAAAAGTCTGAAATGTGTAGTATGATTGTGTAAGTTCTATGTGAATTTTACAACTATAGCGTTCTCCCTTTAGAACAGAGTGACATCAACCCTGACCACCAGTGGGTTTGCACTTCCCAGCCCTGATGCTGAAACCTTTGTAGATATGTTATTAATGGCATGCAGTCACCATAGACCCTAGTCTACAGTCAACACAGAAATTATTTGCACACTTTTCGTCATATTTCACAGAAAAATGTCAATATAATAACACAAAAAGCTGTCCTGTGTTTCAGAGTAGTGTTAGCAGGTTAGGATCACATGCATTTCATTTTTTATCAAAATTTTTTTTTTCTGGAAAACTTGAAAAAAGTGAATAGCGATGACAAAAAATTATTTGCACGCTTGAGCTTACTACCAGAAACAGGATTTTCCAACCTTTCGAAAGAAACAATAATTTTTATGGTATCCCTATCACATTAGCATCAATCTGACATTATTTGGGGTTCAAAGGTGGGATTACAGGTGCTGTCTGAGGAGTACGCTATTTTGCATGTTTTTTCTCCAACTTAAAAGCAGCAATACTCATGAAATTGACTTGTAAAGTCCTTCAACATACTCGAATTGTAATAAGAAGGTTAATCATGCAGGTTTTAGTGAAGAACTTTGTTCTATATGCCACCAAAAATGCAAGAAAACAGCCCTCATGGTGAATTTGAGATGAAAAACATCTGATAATCAGCCTCTAACCTATTAAATTATCACTGGCCAATCAATAATTATCTTATCATTTAACTGACTGCAGTTTGCCAATCATGTCAATAATTGTCTTGTAAGTCACATAGGATGACATACCTTTCAGGCTGCCATCCCGTTGACTTTGTTGGAGCTTCCGTGGTGAGGTGTGCACAACTGGTCCAGGGCAATTCTCAGTTTCTTCATTTTTTGGTTGAGGCGGTGAAGGTGCTTTCATTAAGACATCTGTGAAGAGGTTCCTGTCCAGATGAATCTTTCTCTGTGGCGATGAATGAAGAGCTGGTGTAGGGTAATCTGCCTCTAGGCAAGGTTTGTCTGTGGCCTGTCCTACAAGGCGTCTGGCTTCGGGAAATAATAGTTGTCTTTCATTTCGTAGTTGTAGAATTTCTTTTTCCTTCTTGAAGACTCGTGGCTAAGGCAGGACGGTTCCCTGAACAATTTACACAATGTGAAAGTTTAGAGCAAGGTTTATCCTGTGTGTGAGTATGACCACAGCACCACAATTGGCACAAATCGTTGACCTGGTGCATGTACGACTAAAATGGCCGTACATTTGGCAATTTAAACAGCGTTTTGGATGGGGAAAGAATGGAGAACTCTGCACTATTCAAATGCTACAGGTACTTTCTTTGGTACTCTTTCGTCTTTGAATGTTAGCAGCAGTAACTCAAAACCATTCTTGTGAGCCAGACGTTTGAATTTTGCGATGCCGTGTTTGTGAAACCAATTCTTAAGTTCGTTGTTTGAGCAGGTCTTGCTTTCTTTGGAGAAGATAATGCCTTTGCCTGATCCTTGAAATAAAAAGGTTCAGTGGTGACTTTTGTATTGGCTATCTCAAGGACGCCGGTCAATTTATCTTTTTGGTCTGAGGTCGCAGGTTTAAGAATATGCCATTGGTTTGGCGCCTTAGGCTATCTGCGATTGTCTTGTTGCAAAGGCCTGATAGGTCTTCAAGTGATTGTGTGACACCTTTTATAACAAGCACATTTTCAATCTTCGACAGATGTGGGGGGCAGTCAGGGTCAATCAAGTCATCTGGAGATGTCCTTGTCTATTGAAATCTTGTTATTCCAGTTACAAACTTTCAATCTCAGCCTAGTTACCCGCTGAGGGACGGGCACCTTGGTTACCCGCTTGACGTTTGATCCGGTTTTGAAACGTCGTACTTGACATAATCAGTGATATTCCCCTGTAGGGGGATCGTGCATCCACACTGTCTCATGTTGGCCACTAAGGATAGAGGTCTTCACCTTAGTGTTACCACCCACCGCAACGAGGAGGCCCGAGACCTGGGGGGGCTTGAAATCTTGGTATTCCAGTTGCAAACTTTTCGATAGTATGATCTGGTCTGGAAACATGGTAAATGACATAATCGCGTTGATATTCCCCTGTAAGGTAGGGGACACACCCTGCAAGCACACTGTCTAAGGACAGAGGTCTTCACCTTAGTGTTTCCACCCACCGCCAGCAAGAGGCCCGAGACCTGCAGGGGCAACTTTAACAAGAAAAAAAGAATGACAAACTTGTATTTCAACAAAATTTTGCACACGTTTGCATGTCTTGGATTTGAGCAAACAAGTTATTTTAAATACGATTTTATTAAGGAAAGTGCAAATAAAATAAAGCTTCACTGTGTTGATCACAATCATGACATTTTGTGCAGAAAACTTGAGATATCTTAATGTGATGTGGAGAATACTTTCCATGGAACTCGCATCAATCCTTCAAAATGGCAGTGATGCCATATTTATTCAATAGTTTTCACTACCTGGAAGCAGAACACTGCCATTTAGTGCCATATTATAGGCTAATTTCAAACTGACTCAGTATGTCACAAATCAATTTTTAACCATTTTAGTTTGATTGCCATTGTTGTTCCCACATGTATACAAAAACGAGTCTAGACATATACATTTATGTCAATTGTTTAATCAAATATGAAATCTTGCAATCTGTACTGCTTATTGTCAGACACATCAAATGTAACATACAAGTATTTGAAAGATTCTCGGGTATTGCAGAAGTGTTGGCATTTGCCTCCAATCTTCATGGGAATGCACATCTTGACCTCTGTGGAGGGGCAATTCTGACTTGAACGGTTGTAGTTCACTTCATTTGATAGGACAACGTCTGGTCCTTTGCCTGGTTCACAAACAGTAAGTCCACGAATGGTGAATATTTGAAGTGACCTCGGATGTCTGAAGAATGCTCTCAACTATATGAAAATAAAATAATACAATCAATATAAAATGTGGATAGTACTGGATACATTGTATAAATCAATTGGATGTCCATTGCAGCGACCAAAATCAGAAAAGGATGTTCTTGAATATAATATAATATTATGTGCATTTGTGCATGAAAAATGTATCGAACAGAGAGCACACACCACTGGGCTCACAGGGTTGCACCTCTAGCATAAATCGCCACTTCAATATATTCAGAAATTGACATTAGCTCTTGTTCAAATAGGGACCATAGGATCCCTATACACATGTGCGAGAAAGATATATTTTTCTACATTTGACCAGGCAGAGGGGTGTTGAAAAGTCCACTAAATAAGGTTTCTTCTGAAACAAAACTTTTAAGAATACTAACATAGTTGTAACTTGATGCTTTTATCCAAAGAGCAGAACTCGTTTGGTCCAGAAGGATGTTATGCCAACTGCGAGCGAGAATCCATCTTCCAGATTTATGGATTTGAATGTCTATTGGTGGATCTGCAAATTAATTAATTTGATGAATAACAGATATTTCAGCAGTTTCCTCCATTTATTAAAAATCAAGCATTACAATTTATGTTAATCAGTGGCCAACCATTCCATAATGGAAGATGTTCAGTGTTGACTGTATGTACATTACAAATGGAAATCTTTCGGTAGCTACCGGTTGAAGTGATAATTTGGTTTTCATAATGGAACGCAAGAGACCACAATAAACCAAAGTTGGATTCTTCAAAAGATCACTTTGAATCCCCCAGAGAAGATGTTTTCGTCTGACTCTGAAGTTATCTCCCATTCTTTGAAGTCACTCACCAGTGATCTCAATTTCAGACCAATGACTAATCGATCTGGTCAAACAGGATTTCAGTGATATCTTTCACCAACAAGTGTGGGTTGGGATAGAAAATTCTTCAATGCATGTTTGTCCAATTCATAAGTTACAACATATTTGGGGTTAAGGTGTGCAAAGTTATGACATACTATGGCACATCGCAGGAAAATATTGACAGACCTTTAAAACATAAATGATAATTTGACAAAGCACCTCAAAACATATCTGAAACCCCTAATATTTAATTATGACTTCTGGGACAAAATTCATATGGAAGAACCTTCCCCTGAACGCACTCCAGTGGCTGAAGGATGTAATAAAAACATTCCATACCATTTGGAGATTTGACAAAAAAACCTTCCCTGCCTAATACCTAACTCGGCACTCAGTGTGCAGTTGGAAGGAATACTTACAAACTTCACAGGCAGGTCTACCAGCCCATGTCCTGTCTTTCTGGCACCGCATATGGTTAACCGCGATTAGTCGCATGTTGGCTCTGCTGCAAGCATACCTAGCAATTTCGTTTATTCCAAATGTTTGTACATCCGCTGGAGTTCGTGTAGTGTTAGCTATGAATCCAGGATCATCACAGTGACTGTCTGCAATACCAATACCAATCAACATATAACGCAAAAAGAGAACTCTAAAATAACAAGCAAATAATACAATTCAATCAATTTACTGAGCATAAATTTATAGCCACATAAAAAAGTATGTGCAATTAATTACTTCCGTGTACATTGATTTCTATTTTGGAAGTAGTACTAAAGTTTGGCGCCTATGTGGATATGCAACACATCACAGAAATTAAATATACATTTTTAAAGCTACACTTTCAAGAACTATCTGTCAATATTATAAGTTTAGTAATGGCAAATTTCAACATACAAAAAAAGTCATCCTAATCATGGTGTGCATGTATAACAAATACACATGTCAATATCATGGCTGAATGCCAGAGCGTTGGAGCCCGCGTCGGAGTCGGGAAGTAAGTTAACAGACTCCTGACTCCCGAGGCTTTCTGAGTGAGTGAGTGAGTTTGTGTTTTAAGTCTCATTAGCACCTTATTGGGCTATTTAGAGACATACTTGGTTTGTGGTAATCAAGGAAAGGTTGCGTAATATTGAGTGAGTCATCTTATCTTGGTTGATGGCATCAAGATTTTGGAGGTGTCACTTGACAGGGGCATTCGCAATAATTCTCAATTCGAGAAGTTTCCTTGCCTGAGTGGCAGTTATGGCTTGTACTAATAAACTACCACCAGGTTGTTGATTGACTGACCGTGGTTTTCCAAATTTCTTCAGCATTGTTGTGTAGCTTACAAATTGTGATACATCCTTCACTCTTCCATCTTTGGACTTGATGTGAAATTGTACACCTGTGGGGAGTTCTCTTTTGCTATTAGTGAGTGTCATTTTACTCTTGTCTTTGTGAGGTATCTTGTTATCTGGAGCAACGTCTTTCTTTCTTTGGTTGCATGTTGAGGGACTTCTCTGTCCCTTGCATGGGTATCAGAAGAGAATGTTTGACTTTGTTGGGTCATCGTCTTTGGTGATTTGTGTAGAAATGGTTCAGTGGAATTCACAGGTTCTTTCTTGCTTGGCCGGTCTGGTAAAGGTGTTTTCCGCAAGACATCCATGAAAAGGTTCCAATTCAGATGGATCCTTCTTTATGGGGATCGGTGCATGGTGTCCTGTGGGCTTGAACATTGTCACAAATAAAAGGTTTCAACTAAAGTAGCCCAAACATGTTCTAATCCGTCACCATGAACACATGTTGGTATGACACAGCTGGTCTTTACAAAATCTCAGGCCACCTTGCACCGACACACAAATCCTTCAAATCAGCTTTGTTGAACACAAACCAGGATATTGCACAAGACAGAATTTTCTTAAAATTCTCAAAATATTCCAGTATTTCAATCAAGAGTTCATTTTCTCCGTGGTGCTCATAAGTATAATTTTTTTCTGTATTGAAATCATTAACCCCACTTTTTTTAGGTATACCTTGACAAAAAACCAATGCAATTTCTTGCCATGGTAATAGGTGTGTCAATTTTTAATTTTTATGCAAATTCAAGAAGCACTATTGCCTAAAATGTGCTTTTTGACCTGGGGAATCCAAATCTGTTCTCGAAATGGCGATAAGACAATTCTTACCTACTTCAATTTTGGTTCAAAGTTTTGATGTTTTTTTTTTCATTTTCAACCGTTTTCGCCGTTCCACGGCTCTATATTTGCAATGGTTGGAAAGCTCTCAAAAAGAGCTACATTTTGCATACCAACATCAATGGTCTAGGACGATATCTTGACTCCCATTGGCTCTTCAGCCGCACCTTTTAGAAATGAAAGCGTTGCAGACTGTCTAATCCTGTTAAAAAAAAGGTTTTTGAATGGTTTCCACTGAAAATTGCGGTGATTCGCATCCTGCTTTAAGAGCCTGGAAGTTTTAATGCTACATTTTGTCGGAGTATAAAAACAAATCAGGGAGGGGCTGTTATCATTTTACGAGTTTTCAACTAACTTTAACATTAAAACTTCATCACTCACAAGCCAGGCACTCTTATTGTAAAAATCAAAAAAGTTTTATATTTGGTCATTCTGGAACTATAAGAGAATGCGAATCACCGCAATTTTCAGTGAAAAAAATTCAAAAGCCATTTTTAGCAGGATTAAACAGTCTGCAATACTTTCATTCAAAAAAGTGAAGGCCGAAGAGCTAATGGTAGTCAAGATATCATCCGAGACCATTGATGAAGGTATGCAAAATGAAGGTCTTTCTGAGAGCTTTCAAACCATGTCAGTTAGAATGCTGTATGACAGATACTGACAAAGTTATAGAGAACCGTGGATTGGCGAAAATGGTCGAAAACGATAAAAGTATTGAAACTTTGGACCAAAATTGAAGTAGGTAAGAATTGTCATATCACCATTTCGAGAACAGATTTGGATTCTCCGGGTCAAAATGCACAATTTAGGCACTACCGTATGGTGCCCTATTTTCGTCAGTGTCCTATTATCGTCACTTTCAATCAATGCTTGCTATCAGGTCCTTATTTTGAATAGTTGGGTACAAAATGTCACAATTCATAAATTAAAATATTTCAGGCATGCATTGCTGCATTTCAAGCATCAATGGCACTCTCAAGGACTATGCAATAGCACCCTGAACTGGGGGTGCAAAAAACACGCATTTTTCACAATTTTGAGACAAATTAACAAAAAGAAGCCCCAGCTTTAACTGATTTTCAGACCTATCTTTGTGCACCTCGTGCGTTTGATAGAAATGCGCACATAGCACCAGCTATAGTAGAAGAGGGAACATATGATAATCAAGATTAATTTTTGAAATAAAAAAACTTTTGAATGTGATACCATTAAGGAGTAGTATGGCATTCAAAACTGACGGTATTAGGACGCCCTACATGACGAAAATAGGTCCCTGGGGTCCTAAAATCGTCATAATGACTTTGCTGTACATTAATGCTCATAATGCATTATACATTGGGGTGGCAAACCTCATCTCTTACAAATTTTTGCAAAACAATATTTTTGTTCATCTGAACTGACTACACAAATTGCAACAGTGTTAGTATGGCTATGGGACCTATTTAAAATGAATACCTGACGAAAATAGGGCACCATACGGTAGTGCTATTTGAATTTGCATAACAATTTAAAATTGACACACCCTACCATGGTAAAATCTTACCAAGTTCCATCTGAAACAGTGCAGCAGTTTTTGCCGTGGCCTACATAACAACTGATATGAGACACATGCAAATGAAAATAGGAATAATTAACATGACTATGAATTTTTACTTTGGGATGCTGTTTTTAATAATAATGCTCTCCTTTGGAGTAAGCGAACACTTTCAATGGCAGGGTTGACATGAACCAAAAGTTGATCACTTCATGTGGAGGCCCATCACATGATACATGGTAAATGGCATCAGGATTGAAGAGAGTGGGCAGCAGAAACTTGACCCACAAGATATGGCAGAATTTCAATGTCATAAGCAGCTCCTCTTAAAATAAGAGGTCTGCTAAAAAAACTTACCAAGATGGCAGTGGGTCATTTCGAAATCTGCCGCTACTTTGTACCATGTAAGATACTGGATATATCTGAACCCAAGACAATCTCCACTATCAGAATTGTAGTCAATTGTGGCTATCGATTTGTCCTGATGGGCCATGGCAAGTGATTGGCATTCTTTCAAGGATTCCGCTGTATTCAGGTTGACCAATCTTCTGGCACCAACAGCGCTATTTAACATAGCTGATGGTAGGCATTTCCATTGATATGCTGTAAATTATAAATACAAGGCGGTAATATCAATTATGGAAAAGAAGAGTTGTAGGTGCTGCAACTGCCAAGGCCAGTTCTGGCACTCACGAAGGTTCGACTGATGGGATAGGGGTCATTCCATGTCAATTCAACAAATGCCTCCGACTCGACCTCCTCAGATTCGTCTCAAAAAATTATGGAAGAAAGGTATAATAGTTTATAGGAAGTGTGCCAAATTTTGACTCATTATCTCTAACAGTTTTTTCAAGAAAAAATATGAAAGTAGACAAAATTGAGGTAGTTTTTTGCCTTTTTTTAGGAGCGTCGAATGAAAACCACTTTTCAAATATGAATATCTTGGGATTCGTGAAAGGTGCAACCTTTATTATGCCCAGATATCATATCTAGGGTGAATGAAGTCATTTAAAGTCATTTTTAGGAATATGCTATATCCCAGATTTTTTCTATTGGCTTTGCAAATGGCCTTTCCATTTGGCCCATTTTTTTGCGACAGCATCTTTGAATGCTCTTTTTACCTAAACTACAGTACCTAGAAACTTTATATCTTGGATTTCCAATCTTGTGCAGTAAGTGAAGTGGTACGGTCAGAACAGGCCACATGAATCCCATAGTTCCCTAGAAAAATGGCCTCAAAGTTGAAAAAAAATGCAATGATGCTAATTTTCAAAGCTCAATTGCCAAAATATGACACCAGTTACCAATGTCAAACCAGTGCCGTTTTCAAGATTCTATTAATGCCAACTCTCAATATTAATTTCTTCGTGTTGTTCTTCTTCATTTAGGTTGAGTGAATTTTTTTATTATGACAAGGTATTTGAAGTTTTTTTCATCTCACTTAGTTATTCTTCAGTTGAAGGTCATTAGACAAATTTAGCATATACCCAATATGATTTCTATTTTATATTTAGGTTGATTTCTAATAAAATTTGCTATTTATAGTAGTTACTTGCCATTCCAGGAAGAAACTAAAAACATGTATAATGCTGACATCAGGTATTTTAATAATACTGAATTATGCAGATTTCGAAGAAAACTCAGTCTTGATGACATAAGATCAATAATCTATAATTATCATCTGATTATGTAATTTTGCTGAGTATGCAAGCGATCTGGTGTAAACTGATTAGTGTCCTGAAATCCATCAAGATGGAATCATGTATAGACTTCTTAATGAAACATGTCATAAACTTGACTACACAAGGACTATGGAAATGTGAGTAGTTTGGGTCATCATGGTATTGTTAAAAGTGAGACTTCTATAAAGATATATAATATAATTATGCATTGATGATAAAATTATAATAGACATTTAATTTTTATTTTTTGCATGACATGTATTGTTGTATTATTCGATAAATACATGCTAGGTTTGGTTGTATGACAGGGTAGGGGGGGGTGGGGTGGGGTTGGTTATTGCATAAGTGTAAGGGGGCCACCATTTCATCTCAAGGGGGGGGGGGGCTTGGAGTAACTTTTTTTTTATAAATAATTTCTTGTTCAGTTTTTGTGAAGTATATAAGTTCTTTCTCAGCAGTCTTGAAATAAATAATTTCTGGTGAGGGCTTTCTTAATCTTGAAGGCAATGCTTCATTTAGGAATATTCGGGGAAATAAATAATTACAGCTGTTGCTGTCAAATAAATAATTTCCTGCTTAGGAAAACTCTGAACCCCCAGCTTGATTATTAAATGGTCACCCCCTAAGAGCAGGCAATTAGATTGTATAAGCCTGTAGGCCCTGTACTAGTTTATCAATGTATCAAACCCTTTTATTACACTTTCAGACAAAGGGACCTCGTATTTATCAGTTCATTATCTAGTGATGAGCAAGAAATTTTGAAACACCGGTGTTCATTGTCTGACTTACCTGCAGATGGTACAATCTGTTTGCACCACAAGAAGTATTATCTCGACCTGTTTGTCTCTTTTCACCGAACCTGTTGTAACCCTTTCAATTTGAATGCCAAACCAACGCGGAAGAGTCTAAGAACTGTTACAATGGATGACGCAAAGAAACTGAACCTCCCTGTTGTTAAGGCCGGTATGAAACTTTGTATAACGTGTAGAAAACATGTTACAGGTGATTTCATTAGTACGCGATTCCAAGATTCTATACACACCAAATACATAGCATGTTTGCTTAATCTGATTGGTTTAGGAACAACAGAACGTCACACAGCCAATATAGCAAACGTAGCAGCTGCATGTATAGCATTGATTTATTACAGGCAACTGTGATTGACCAGAATCGCGTGGTAATGAAATCACCTGTAATGACGTGCAAATGAGAGACTCTGACGAGGATACCTATGTTCCTAGTAAAAGTGTGCAAGAACAGTTGGACAGCAGTTATTTAGCTTTAGGCCTGTCACCATGTAAAATTTCACGGGTTAGTGCCAGAGACTCGGCATCTTACGTAAAAAGGAAAGCGAAACAAATGCAAGCAAAATCTCAAGAATTGCTCTGCGACTATGCTGGGATCTCAACAGCAGCAGTGAATGAAGCAATTCCATCTAATTACCGGCCATGCTATGCTATGCATAGGCCGGTAATGCAGTGATATCCATCCGATGTGAGTCACGGGCCTCCTGGCCCAACCAGGCCATTCACAGGGTTCATTTTATCATTATCACCCATTTATAACATCGTAAATTCCACCCATTGTCTTTTTTAAGTTAAATTCAACATTATAACATTTATTAGACGACGTGTTTTTATGGCTTTATTTCAATTGTTTTTTACATGGCACATTTCTTGCCACTCAAAGGTTGCAACGAAGCTTTCTCATACCCACTAGAGGGCAGTATTTCACACAACCTCCACCTGGTGGATAATTCGTTGGTGGCTGGAAAGCAATGAAAGTGTGTTTCAAGTCAATGATGGCAGTCAATGATGGCAGTCAATGATGAAGATAGATAGATAGATAGATAGATAGATAGATAGATAGATAGATAGATAGATAGATAGATAGATAGATAAGGGGGCGACCATTTAATATCTACTAAGGATAAGGGGGCGACCATTTAATATCTCCTAAGAATAAGGGGGCTACCATTTAATATTTACTAAGGTGCTAAGATAGACAGATACATACATACATACATAGATACACAGATACACAGATACATAGATACACAGATACACAGATACATAGATACATAGATACACAGATAGATACATAGATAGATTCATAGATAGATAGGATAAGGGGGCGACCATTTAATATCTACTAAGGAGGGGGCAACCATTTAATATCCGGGGACATAGGGACACGGCCCCCGGGGACATGGGGACTTACCCCCGCGCACAGGGGAATTACCCCCGGGGACATGGGGACTTACCCCCGCGGACATGGGGACTTACCCCCGCGGACATGGGAACTTACCCCCGCGGACATGGGAACTTACCCCCTCGGACATCGGGACTTACCCCCGCGGACGTGGGGACTTACCCTCGCGGACATGGGGACTTACCCCCTCGGACATGGGGACTTACCCCCGCGGACATGGGGACTTACCCCCTCGGACATGGGGACTTACCCCCGCGGACATGGGGACTTACCCCCTCGGACATGGGGACTTACCCCCGCGGACATGAGATTTGAAAAGTTTTTACAGTTTTTGTATTGTGCTGCTGCTCCGTCGGTAAAATAATAAATTTGGTTCAAGTTAGGGCATAATTTTTTATATGGGGCATGGCTACCGAAAGGAAAGAATAAACAGCAATGGTGTCATGTTTTAAACAGTCGCTTACAATGGACATGGGGACTTACCCCCGCGGACATGGGGACTTACCCAGCGGACATGGGGACTTACCCCCGCGGACATGGTGACTTACCCCCGCGGACATGGGGACTTACCCCCTCGGACATGGGGACTTACCCCCGCGGACATGGGGACTTACCCCCGCGGACATGGGGACTTACCCCCGCGGACATGGGGACTTACCCCCTCGGACATGGGGACTTACCCCCGCGGACATGGGGACTTACCCCCGCGGACATGGGGACTTACCCCCGCGGACATGGGGACTTACCCCCTCGGACATGGGGACTTACCCCCGCGGACATGGGGACTTACCCCCGCGGACATGGGGACTTACCCCCGCGGACATGGGGACTTACCCCGCGGACATGGGGACTTACCCCCGCGGACATGGGGACTTACCCCCGCGGACATGGGGACTTACCCCCGCGGACATGGGGACTTACCCCCGCGGACATGGGGACTTAACCCCGCGGACATGGGGACTTACCCCGCGGACATGGGGACTTACCCCCGCGGACATGGGGACTTACCCCCGCGGACATGGGGACTTACCCCCTCGGACATGGGGACTTACCCCCGCGGACATGGGGACTTACCCCCGCGGACATTGGGACTTACCCCCGCGGACATGGGGACTTACCCCCTCGGACATGGGGACTTACCCCCGCGGACATGGGGACTTACCCCCGCGGACATGGGGACTTACCCAGCGGACATGGGGACTTACCCCCGCGGACATTTTTTCCCCCATCCACCAAGCATTTCAATCATGCCTATTGAAAATGCATGAGCAGCATGGCCGGTGATGTGCTCTAAGAGTGCTTGTTCCCTTTCTGATAATGTCACTGATTACGAAACGGATATGGATTATCTGGTAGCAGCACTCAAAGAAAAACTGAAACTTGCAACCAAAATGCAAGAAAAAATCAAGTTGTTAACACTAGCTCCAAAAAGCTGGACAATCAACAAAACATCAGAAGAATTTGGCGTGAGTTGCTATGCTGTTAGACAGGCTAGGGAGCTCAGAAAAGAGCATGGTATCTTACCTGATGTTAAAGCAGTACAAGGCAAGCCTTTGAGCCAAGATATAGTTCAGATGGTGGAATTCTTCAATAGAGATGAAATTTCTCGGATAATGCCTGGGAAAAAAAGACTATAAAAGTGTTCGCGAGGATGGCAAAAGGGTACAGAAGCAGAAAAGGCTTCTCTTAATGAATTTAAATGAAGCTTATCAAACATTTAAAGAGGCACATCTAGAAGTTCATGTTGGCATCTCAAAATTTTGTTCCTTGAGACCCCAAGAGTGTGTCACAGTGGGAGCGAAGGGAACTCATTCTGTCTGCATTTGTACGCAACATCAGAACGTCAAATTGATGATGTCATCTTTCCCGCTAAAGGATGGTTTGTCTCCTGAGGACCAAAAATTTACTTACGATCTTATGGAATGTTTAGTTTGTTCATCTGAAAACTCCGACTGCATGCTGCACAGATGCGCAAATTGCCCTGGCACAGTTGGTTTGGACGATTTTATTGCTAGCAAAATTGATACTGAAATTGACCAGGTAACTTATAAGCAATGGGTCACCACTGACCGTAGCACACTGGTTGAAAGGTCTGTAACCAGTGAAGAATATGTAGAGTTTTTAATTGACAAAGTGAATGACTTGACGACACATCATTTTATCGCAAAGCATCAAAGCAAGTACCTGCGCTCTTTAAAAGACAGCCTCAAGGCAGATGAGTGCATAATTTTAATGGATTTTGCAGAAAATTATTCATTTGTGGTCCAAGATGCCAGTCAGGGTTTCCATTGGAATAATGCACAATGCACACTCCATCCAATAACTGTGTATTATGTTGACCAGTCCAATGCGCAAGACAAGAAAATCAAGCATTGCAGCATGTGCATTGTAAGCGACTGTTTAAAACATGACACCATTGCTGTTTATTCTTTCCTTTCGGTAGCCATGCCCCATATAAAAAATTATGCCCTAACTTGAACCAAATTTATTATTTTACAGACGGAGCAGCAGCACAATACAAAAACTGTAAAAACTTTTCAAATCTCATGCACCATAAAAATGATTTCGGCGTTAATGCAGAGTGGCATTTTTTCGCTACTTCGCATGGCAAGTCCCCCTGTGACGGAATTGGAGGGACGGTTAAACGCCAAGCTGCCAGGGCTAGCCTACAAGCGACTACTACAGGTCAGATTCTTACACCCCAGCAGCTCTATGCTTGGTCTAATAATCATCTCGAAGGAATACAATTCTTGTGGGTGGGCAATGACACAATTTCAAGAATGTCCAATGAATTGTGTCCCAGATTTTCAAAAGCAAAAACGATACCAGGGACAAGGGACCATCATAGTTTTAAGCCTGTTGGTTCTGAGCTTGAAATTACCAGAGTTTCAGGAATCCCAGGCTTTTTAATTAAATTTGATGGAATAATAGATGAGCAGGTACTACAGCTTGAAGATTTTGTACCTGGTGAATTTGTGACCTGCACATATGATGGCCATTGGTATGCAGGGTGTGTCTGCGACACATCGCAGATACACTGCGATATTGAAATTAAATTTTTGCATCCTAAAGGCCCTGCTAGACATTTCTATTGGCCAACCAGAGAAGACATTTTGTTGGGTGCCAATCCAGCATGTGATTGCAAAAATTGCCGCCCCTCTCCCTGCCGTTGGAGGACGCTACACTTTAAGAGAAGAAGCTATCAACCAGGCAAATGCGTATATCAAGGCAAAGTTTTTTTAAAGGTATGGTGTTTGGCAATGAATAATTAGATATATGACATTGTATTAAGAATTAAGAGATTGGTTCATTTATTAGATAATTATCTAATGACTGCATAATTTTGTACAAGGCCGCTGTACTGAGTTGACAGTTTAAAATGAATGGATATTAGCATATTCTGTACAAAATGTGACTTTACTAATTAAGATTTCAGATCGAATAAACTCTGGTTTAGCAATTCATTATCATAGAGATTCTCCGGCTTATTCATGATTGGTGCTTCAAGCTTCTTGTTCAAAATAGTGCAAAAAACGTTAAAATTCCTTGTTATGATCAAAAATTCACTCAACCTAAATGAAGAAAAACACCACAAAGAAATTAATATTGAGAGTTGGCATTAATATAGTCTTGAAAACGGCACTGGTTTGACATTGGTAACTGGTGTCATATTTTGGCATTTGAGCTCTGAAAATTTGCATCATTGCATTTTTTTTCAACTTTGAGGCCATTTTTCTAGGGAACTATGGGATTCATGTGGCCTGTTCTGACCGTACCACTTCACTTACTGCACAAGATTGGAAATCCAAGATATAAAGTTTCTAGGTACTGTAGTTTAGGTAAAAAGAGCATTCAAAGATGCTGTCACAAAAAAATGGGCCAAATGGAAAGGCCATTTGCAAAGCCAATAGAAAAAATCTGGGATATAGCATATTCCTAAAAATGACTTTAAATGACTTCATTCACCCTAGATATGATATCTGGGTATAATAAAGGTTGTACCTTTTACGAATCTCAAGATATTCACATTTGAAAAGTGGTTTTCATTCAATGCTCATAAAAAAAGGGCAAAAATGGCAAAAATGGCCTCAATTTTCTGTCCTTTCATATTTTTTCTAGACAAAACTGTTAGAGATAATGAGCTGAAATTTGGCACACTTCCTATAAACCATTATAGGTTTGCCTCAAATCTGAGGGGGTCGAGTGGGAAGATTTTCCGAAATTTGTTGAATTGACATGGAATGACCCATAGAAGGGACAGCAAGCAAAAATCCACATGTCACATTCACCCCTTGTGAGGGATCTTTTATAGGGTTCCCACCAGGGTTGCAAAAAAATCGGATTTAAATTTTTAAAATCGGATTTATTTGATTTAAATCAGATTTTTTTAAAATTTAAATCGCACTTAAATCGAGCTGTGGGATTTTTCAAATATAACTTCTTTTTAATCAGGTCTTCTGCAATGGGAAAAAATTATTTCACTCCCCAAAAGTCACGTCATCAAGTTGAAATTCAAAGTTGTAGATCTTTCATATTTTTAGTTTTTCCAGCTGCGACAAATTCCCTCAGAATATGAATTTTACGCCAATCCAAGCGAGAAATTTTGTCAATTTTTGGAGCTACTATTGCTAGGAATGACCTATAAAATAGGAAAAGTTTCACTTGGCTTCCTAAAGAGACATACCAGGGTTTGATTCTATTCCGAGACTTGTCACAATTTTTGAGTACTCTGAGAGCCACTGTCCATAAAACATCATACTTTAGAGCAAAGAAATGATTGAAATTACTAATGATGAACACAGAATCAGTATTCTATAATTACTATCGTTTGTTATTGTTGTTTTATTGTTTGCTGAGTGTTACTTTTGGATGAGATTAGGAATTTGGTGCATGACAGAGGAGATTTTGGATGGCATCTCAAACAGGATTAAAGTAAGCCGAAAACCACCCTGGTATCTGCATCATAGCTGTGATTCCTTACCAATTCAAGTGTGAAGGTGTCAACTGATCCAAGAGCTTGGATTTACACTGTACCGTTTTCTCTATGCAAAGCGACCTATAGTCCAGTCAATCTAGGATTATACCCGCCACAAATTGCAAAAAAAACCAAACCAATTTTTTTCTCACCATTTGCTTCTACTTAATAACATATTAAAAATCCCACTCAATGAAAATATTGGAACAATGTTTTTTGGGCCATTGAAAATATAGCCTCTCGGAACGACGGAAATGCCATTTTCGCACATCATTTCAACATTCTTACTTCACATTTTTGACAATTGCAGCGCCTACACTTACAGTACTGCCTTGAATTGTACATCAAATTAAAGGTAATAATGTAAGGCATCCATCTGTACCTCCAGTAACTATGTAGCTCCTCTCTGGGTCTCACAATGTTAGTGCAAACATTGTGTCCTATCCGATGCAAATCAAGTATTTTTGGCTAGAACTGTTTCAACGATTCTTACTTTTTCTCAGAGCATAATTATATAAGACATATATTTATCTGGAAAACACATCAGCTTGAAGTAATATGTAAAAAGTGCTAACTGTTACCAATTCACTAGCATTATGATAGTGAATGGTCATTGGTCAAAGATTATAAGTGCAATATTGTCTTCATAGACTCGCAACTGGGCAATTTTGATAGAAAAATGGTAATTATTTCGCATTTCGACTATTCTGGGATGACCACACTGGGATTGACCAATCAATCATTAGCAAGATTTTGATACAGATGAAAATAACGATGACATTGTGTTAGTTACACATAGAAACAATATTCTTGAGAAAATACTTAGGTAACTTAGCAAGGTCCCGGTCCTACTTTGTTATCGATAGATACACTTTGACATGTAACAATTTTCTCCATGGACTACCCAATATGATCTTTTTATCCCACGTTTTGCTATCCCTATACCTTGAAATTTAATTGTCTGACAGATAATGAAACCTTCTCATTTGATGCATTCTCAAACCACAAACATGCTGAGCTAGGCGCCAAGTGTATGGCCTTAAGCCCCTTTCCCATTGGACACATATCATCACGTTTCATTGCATAATGGTAAAAATCAGAAAACGTGGGGAAAGGCATGAGGGTTCACGTTTCTCAAGGGCCTAAATAGCCATGTTAATAGGTGTGGCACGCAACAGTTGCGTAGCTGTGCATATCTATGCAATTGGTTGGCATAGGCTTGCAAAACCTCCACAATAGCAATGCATACTTCCACATATTGGTACATATGCTTACAAAAACAGTCTTTTGCAGGGCCACGCAGACCTTTGCATCATCAAGAACTGGAAAAATTATCATTGAAACTCCAGTCTACTTGCGTATCAATGCATATTGATGCCTACTGTTGCATAGGCACTATATATGTTTGCATAAGACTGCATTTGGACTGCCTTTCTTGACATAGGCATGCAAACTCATTTGCGAAGCTCTGCATACAAGTACAAAACGCAGTGCTAGTGCGTTCAAATTAAACATGTTTAATTTTTCTGGCCTCACTGCGTGGTTATACACGTTTGCATGCCTTTGCTTGCATACTCCTGCCTACCCTTGCGTAGCCCTGCATACCATTGCATAACTCACTGCGGATCCATTGCGTTTTGTAGTTGCCTAATGGCTAGTTCTCACGACGGCGATTTGAGAGCGACGCATCAAGAGAAGTCATTTCTTGGAAGGTTGTGGCGTAGAACGTTGGTTTTGGCACATTACGTAATCAATTAGTGTCATGTGCGACGCTTAAAGTTAGTAGCCGCGGTGAGTCTTGAGGTGTCCGCGGCGCTTCTTAAGCTTTCTTCGCCGCGTTACGCCTCTCTTTCCTCAGCGCAGTTCCAAACAGACGCGTCGCACTTTGTTTTGGAATTCGGCGAGGCTGCTTTTACTTCGCCCAATGTTGTTTCCTCTTACGCCGCTGATGGTTGTGAGGCAGCTACGTCTGAAATTGGCGACCTGCGACGCATCAGGAAACCTTCGGCGTACACCCGAGGTAAGATGCGTCGCTGAAAATGACAGCCTCGCCGAAGACTGTAAGGATGCAACGCCGCATTTAGGGACTTGTTACTGCGTAACTTGATGGTTCATCGTCGCACATGCATTCATAAAGCGCCGAGGACATTACAGGCGCGTCGATGCTGACCTTCTTCGTCGTCCTTGCCTTAAGCAGCGACGAAGGTCTCTTAAGCATCGACGAACGTCTGTTGTTGCAGCGCTGCGGCAAAGTGTGTTTCGCTGCTGCAGGAGTCACTTTTGGTCATTATAAAAAGGGACACAGAGGACCTCCTTGCTTCATTTGCTGATTGCCCTTCAATGAGAACACAACGACTGCCTACTGAACATATGCATGATGAATGAAGAAGAAATTATTGTTGTGGCTGGTGCTGCTGCTGTTGCTATCGGAGCTGTCTATTTGAGACAGAGGAGGAGGAGGGCCAGGAGACAGAAAAGGTGGTGGATTCGCAACTGGTTGCTGCAGAGGGAACAACATGGTCACTTCCATCAACTGCTGCCTGAACTGCAAGTGCGTGACGTGTCCGGCTACTACAACTACACTAGAATGCCCCCTGCCATCTTTGCTGAAATCCTGGAAGCTGTTGGACCACTCATCGCTAAGCAAGACACCAACATGAGGAGGGCTTTGGAACCTGGTCTGAAGTTGGCTATCACCCTGCGGTACATGGCAACAGGAAACAGCTACAAGTCCCTAGCTTATGCTTTCCGTGTGGCACCCAACACCATCTGCAACTTCATCCCTGAGGTCTGCCTTGCCATCGTTCATGCCTTCGAAAGACAGCTGGCACTACCCACACAGCCTGAAAGATGGAAGGAGATAGCCAAGGCTTTTGAGACGAAATGGAACTTGCCCAACTGCATTGGAGCTCTGGATGGCAAGCATGTCGCAATCCGATGTCCCAAGGCTGCAGGCTCCTTGTTCTACAACTACAAGGGATTTCACTCCATTGTCCTGATGGCCCTCGTTGATGCCAACTACAAGTTCATCTATGTGCAGGCTGGCTGTCAAGGAAGTGCATCTGATGGCGGCGTCTTCAGGGACACAGTACTTCGACAACTCCTGGACGAGGAAGATCTAGGCCTACCACCTCCAGAACCTCTACCTGGCACAGAAGACAATCCTTTCCCATATTACATCGTGGGTGACGAGGCATTTCCCCTGAAGACATGGCTGCTCAAACCAGTGCCAAGAAAGAACCTTGACATTCCTTCCAGAGTCTACAATTACAGGATTTCAAGAGCCAGGAGAGTGGTGGAGAATGCCTTCGGTCTGCTGTCAAACAGGTTCAGATGCTTCCTGACCACCATGCCCCAACGACCTACAAGAGTGACATACATCACAATGGCTGCTTGTGTTCTACACAACATTCTGCGAGACAGAGTAGGCGTCCACCATGCCCGTGACAATGAAGTGATGGACAGAGAAGATCCACAGACACATGACGTCACTGAAGGAGTTTGGAGGGGAGACCGTCAATTAGGAGACCTAGGAGAACCACTTCGACACGGAAATGCCTCCAGAGATGCCAAGGCTGCTCGAGACTACCTACGTGACTGGGTCAACAGTCCGGCAGGAAGTGTCCCTTGGCAGTTGGAGAAAATCTGAAGAAGATGCATTCAAAACAACAAACCCCAGGTCCTTTTAAGGGCCACCAAATCCTCCCAATTGAGCTGGCCATGTACACATCCTATGTTGACAAAACAAGCCCAAAAATCAATCAATCAATCAATCCCTCCATCCATCTATCTATCTATCTATCTATCTATCTATCTATCTACCTATCTATCTATCTATCTATCTATCTATCTATCTATCTATCTATCTATCCAAGTCCAATCCCTGCAAAGTGACGACAACTGCTTTTCTTTTGCTGCAGTGTATATATGTAACGAGCATTGTGTTCCATCTATCAAGCTATCTATCTATCTATCTATCTAGCTATCTATCTAGCTATCTATCAAGCTATCTATCTATCTATCCAAGTCCAATCCCTGCAAAGTGACGACAACTGCTTTTCTTTTGCTGCAGTGTATATATGTAACGAGCATTGTGTTCCATCTATCAAGCTATCTATCTAGCTATCTATCTAGCTATCTATCTTTCTATCTATCTAGCTAGCTATCTAGCTATCTACCTGCCACTTGAGCTAGACAAGTGAAATTACAAAGTGATGCACTTGTACTAGTGCAACCAACCAACACAATTTTTAAAAGCAAAGCACTTGTACTAGTGCATTACATTTTAATTAAGAAATTCATGCACTTGTACTAGTGCAATAAAAATATGTTTATACCAAAGAATGCAGCACTTGTACTAGTGCTGCACTTGGTATGTTTTGGGGCAAAGAAAGGGGGAACTAGCACCTTGCTTTTATGAAGGTGATTACTTTTAATGAAGGCCAGGACCGGACTTTTGTTTTGGGGGACTTTTTTTTTGGGGGACTTTTTTTTTGGGGATTGTCAACGTTTTTTTTGCTCTTTTTTGGCTCTTTTCGGTCAACACAAGCTCTTTTTTTTTTGTCAACATAAGATGTGTACGTGGCCTGCCCTTTTGGGAGGATTTGGTGGCCCTTAAAAGGGCCAAGGTTTTTTGTTGTCTTTGCTGCATGTGGTCTTCTACTTTCGTGGAGAAAGGAGACCTGAAGTCCAACTGGGCGAAGGGGAAGGCTGGTGCTGGTGATGGGCGGCCGGTTGACCAAAGCTGGGTCCAGGGGGGTAGCCGTACTTCTCGGGGCTGTCCTGTGCATCCATCATCAGTGTCATGGTGGAGTGGCTGGGCTGCATCGGGGTGTAGCTGGGAGTCTGCCTGGAGGATCCTCCTTCCCTGGGCTGGTGCTGCTGGTAGTGATGGCTGCTGGAAGCCTGGGGATGGTGCTGGTGGTGTGATGGCACATACGTCGAAGAAGGAGGAGGATGAGGAGGAGGTGGCATCTGCAGGCGCTGAGGAGGATGAGGAGGCTGGAAGGTGTGCTCCTGATGCTGTCTTGACTGGCGGGTGACCTCATCATCCCAGTAGAGGGCGGCCTCTGCAATGGTCCTGACCATCTGCCTCCTGATTTCAGGGCTGGCGTGCACTCCCACGTGGTAGAGGTCCTGGCACTTCATCCTCCAGTACTCCTGGTCGGGTGTCAACTCCTGGTGGTCGGGGCACATCTTGCAGCCAGAGCCTTTCAGGATTTTCTTGGCGGAGGACATGGCTTGCATGCTGCCTGCGATGACGTGCATGGCGGAGTGCATGGCTTCATCTCCTGGGGCCTTCCTCTTGGTTCCCTTGGCAGCGGCTCCAGGCTTTGGTGCTCCAGGGAAGACTTGGGACTGCTGGCTGTCCTGTGCTGGCTGTTCAGGTGGCAGGTCCGGCATGTCATAGGAAGCTGGCAGGGAATCCTCAGGGTTGTAGCTTTCATCATCGGAGTCTGAGGCTGGCCGGTTGGCAGACAGTTGAGAGATGGCGGACAGCTCCTTCCCTGGCTTGTGGACGATGGAGTCCTTCAGGAACCGACAGTTGTTCAGGATGTACTGGTCCCTCTCTGTGAGCGTCTCCTTCCTGCCGGCTCCTGAAGCTTCAGGCCTGACGAGTCTGGAGAAGTGAGTGCGCACTGTCTTCCTCCAGTTGAAGATGTCCTGGGAGGTGTACTTGGGGCCCAGCTCCTTTGCTTTTTCTGAGTCCAGCAGCAGCTTCTCGTTCCCCTTGTAGCCTCTGGTCCCCTTCATGTACAGCACAGGATGCTCCTTGTACCAGTTGATGAGGTCATCTTCTTGTTCAGCTGTGATGCCCAGGTTGTTGCGGATGTTTGGCTTGGGGGCCTTCCCTTTGCCCTTCTTGCCCTTGGACTTGGCTTCAGCAGCTGCAGGGGTGTCATCAGCAGAGTCTTCTTCTTCCTCCTCGAAGGTGTCCTCATGGATGGCCACTCTGTCTAGAGCAAGAACAGGCTGGCTCTCTGCTGTTTTCTTGGGAGTCTGCTTCTTCGGAGTCTGCTTCTTTGGAGTCTGCTTCTTTGGAGTCTGCTTCTTTGGAGTCTGCTTCTTTGGAGTAGACCTGGCAGTAGGCTCTGGAAGACCCGTGGAAGACTTGGCAGCAGGCTTGGCAGCAGGCTTGGCAGCAGGCTTGGCAGCAGGCTTGGCAGCAGGCTTGGCAGCAGGCTTGGCAGCAGGCTTGGCAGCAGGCTTGGCAGGCTTGTCAGCAGGCTTGTCTCCTTCCTCTTCAAAGAGTTCAACTGAAGAATCTTCTTCTGTTGTGTTGTCTTCTGGCCGGCCCTCGAAGATGGTCTCGCTGACGACAGTGGCTTTGCTGGTTGAAGTGGTGGTCTTCGTCTGGCTGCCAGCTGTAGTGGAGGTGTAGAGCCCAGGTAGAGAGAGTTCTGCCATGGCTGTAGTAAAGAAGGCAGTCACTGCAGCATCTGAAGGTTCATGGAGAGGAGTTGCAGCTGGAGTTGTAGCTGGAGTTGTCACTGGAGTGCTCCCAGGAGTGTGGAGTGTTGACCTGGTGCTGAGCTTGGTTGGTGCCCTGGTGACGACGGTGCCCTTTCTCCTCTTTGGTCCCATGTTGTAGCAGCAATTTGAAGTACAATTGTAGCAACAAAAGTAGCAGCAAATGTAGCAGTTGATAATAGTGTCGTGGATTCTAGGTGTGTTCTGGTCGAAGGTCTGAGTGGGTATGGTGCTCTAAACTGGCCTCCTCTATATATATGCAGGGTGCGGACCGCCTCTTTCCCCCTCCTTCGCCCCCCTGCTTCGCTGCTGCTGCCCCAGCCGCTGCGCAAAAAGAGGGTGACACGCAGACAAAGGGTTGATGCTAAAAATAGAACAACGCATGCACTCAGGCGCCACTCTGTCTGCTGCATTGGGGGTCCAAAAGACGCGGCGCGCACCCTCTCACGTGCGTCGAACATGTGTCTTTCTGCGACGCGTGTCTGAAACATGTGACATGAAGCAAGAGCTTTCTGCTACACTGCTGTTTCTGCGTCGAAGCTCTTCTTTGTGCGTCGCAACTTTAAAAATCTGCGGCGCGCACTGATTTCTTTTTACGCTTCTTCTTGCTTCACCACTTCTTTCCTCGCAAAGATTCAACCGGTTGAATCTTTTTTTCCTGCATCGTCAAATTTCTAGGAATTGCGTAGAAAGACCTCTTAAAGCGACGCATGCTGTTCCTGTTGCGCCGTAAAGCCTAAATTGACGGCGAACATGCTCAAATCTTTGCCCTTTCCTGGAAATATAAGAAACGCCGTCACTTAAACCCTCTGATACGTCTCCGTGAGAACTAGCCATAAGCAAACGCAAGCCAACGTGTCCAGTGGGAAAGGGGCTTTACTGAGGGGAATTGTAGTGAAGATTATACAAGCGGGAACAAATGTATGGAACAGCTTATTTGACACTCGTTCTCAGCATCCATTCAATAATTAGTTAATTAATGCAACTCTGCAATACCCCACCCTTACGATTCAGCTGGAAGGGATGACAACTGCTATTTAGACAAGTATGGTTGTTGACTAAAAATAAGTTTCAGGGATCGACCATGCTGCAATTTTGGAAGGACTTTGTGTTTCCGAAAAAGGTCTTTCACACTGGCAGTAACATCTATATAGCCTTCAGAAGGGTTGACAGTTGTAGCAACAATGAAACCATACTGACAGATGAAATTTTGACATCAAGGGCTATCCATCCATATCTATTTTGGTTGGTCAAGAATGAGTTATATGGTGATTAGGATATTTGGAATTGAAAATACTTGGGAAAATTTGGTGCTTCTGAAGGGATTATTGACTCTGAAGGCAGCATTTATTTAGCTTTTGGAGGGTTGACAGTTGTAATAACAAGGAAACCATTGTGGCAAATGAAAGTACATACTAAGGGCTACCCATCCATATCTGTTTTGATGGGTCAAGAATGAGTTATATGGTGATTAGGATAAGTGGAATTGAAAATAAATGGGAGAATTAAGTGTTTCCGAGGAGATTATTGACACTGAATTCGACATTAATTTAGCTTCTGGAGGGTTGACAGTTGTAGTTACAAGGAAACCAATGTGCCCAATTTAAGTTCATATTAAGGGCTATCCATCCATATCTGTTTTGGTGGGTCAGAAATGAATTATATGGTGATTAGGATAGATGGAATTGAGAATATGTGGGAGAATTTGGTGTTTCAGAGGAGATTATTGACACTGAAGGCAACATTTATTTAGCTTTTGGAGGGTTGACAGTTGTAGTTACAAGGAAACCATTGTGGCAAATGAAAGTAAATACTAAGGGCTACCCATCCATATCTGTTTTGATGGGTCAAGAATGAGTTATATGGTGATTAGGATAAGTGGAATTGAAAATACATGGGAGAATTAAGTGTTTCCGAGGAGATTATTGACACTAAATTCAACATTAATTTAGCTTTTGGAGGGTTGACAGTTGTAGTTACAAGGAAACCAATGTGCCCAATTTAAGTTCATATTAAGGGCTATCCATAAATATCTGTTTTGGTGGGTCAGAAATGAATTATATGGTGATTAGGATAGGTGGAATTGAGAATATGTGGGAGAATTTGGTGTTTAAGAGGAGATTATTGACACTGAAGGCAACATTTATTTAGCTTTTGGAGGGTTGACAGTTGAAGCTACAAGGAACCCAATGTGCCAGATGCAATTTGACATCAAGGGCTATCCATCCATATATGTTTTGATGGGTCAGGAGTGAGTTATATGGGATTATGATAGGGGGAATTGAGAATAAATAGGAGAATTTGGTGTGTCTGAGGAGATTATTGACACTGAAGGCAACATTTATTTAGCTTTTGGAGGGTTGACAGTTGTAGTTACAAGGAAACCAATGTGTCAAATGACAGTTGAAACCAAGGGCTATCCATCCATATCTGTTTTGGTAGGTCAGGAATGAGTTGTATGGTCATTAGGACAAGTGGAATTAAAATACATGTCAGAATTAGTTGTTTCCGAGGAGATTATTGACACTGAAGGCAACATTTTCCGCAAATATTTCGATCCCATTTACAAGTGATTATTATTAATTCTAAAGGAATTCACACTCATGTTAGTGGAAATCATTGGTATGGCCAAACAGCTATTGATTCAGGCATTTTACCTGTGATTTAGATATTTCAATTCATATTGGTGACCGTGCTTGGTCACTTTCACCAAAAGTAATGGTTTAATTTTGGGTATTTTCCCCCATTATTTCCATTTCCCAGTGTCTATGTATGAAATTATTCACACTCTTCTAAGAAACCAAAACAAATTAGTCAAAGAAAATTAGTTTTTATGTATGTATAATAATATAGTATTATGCTCCAGGACCCCTTTGCCTCACAAATGTTCATCCTAAGCAACACTGGATTCCTTCTGGACAGAATGAACAGCGCCAGCAGTGAAGAGACTGTCAGAATTTATTGTTGAGCACGAGTAAATGCAGTCCTTTCATGTTTAAATTTCCAAATTTGGGCCTCAGTTCCTGGTGTTAAAATTAATGATATTCTAAAACGAATTATACCACGTGACAATGGATGCTTTAATGTGTCAGTTTCAACTTTCAGGGCAGCTGTTCCATCAGAGGGGCAGTTGCCGGTCAGTTGTTGTATGTGAACTCTGACAGAGTTCACTGCCTGTGGCAGCACACTACTGTTGATCTTGTGCATGTATAGAGAGTATAATCTCTTGATACATTTTAAGTAAACTCTGTGTGCATAGTACATTCTTGAAATACCAATGTGGCCATACTTGAAGAGTCCAAATGCCAAATAATTACAATTTTTCTAATAACATTGTCCAGTTGCGAGTCTAAGAAAACAAGATTGCTGTAATATCTTTGGCCATACACTATCATAATGCAGGTGAATTAGTAAGACTTACAACTCTAATAGATATTACTTTGGACTTATGTGTCTGCACATAAGTATATGTCTTATATAATTATGCTCTGGGAAAAAGTAGGAGTCATAGAAAGAGCTCAAGCCAAAAATGTTTGATTTTCATCGGATTGGACACAATGTTTGCACTTACATTATGAGATCCAGAGAGGAGCTACATAGTTACTGGAGGTACAGATGGATGCCTTACATTATTACCTTTAATTTGATGCATAATTCAAGGCAGTACTGTAAGTGTAGGTGCTGCAATTGTCAAAAATGTGAAGTAAGAATGTTGAAATTATGTGCGAAAATGGCATTTCCGTCGTTCCGAGAGGCTATATTTTCAATGGCCCAAAAAACATTGTCCCAATATTTTCATTGAGTGGGATTTTTAATATGTTATTAAGTAGAACCAAATGGTGAGAAAAAAATTGGTTTGGTTTTTTTTGCAATTTGAGGCGGGTATGTTTCATATTTACAGTACATTGACTGGACTACTACAGTATGTCTGATGAAATTACGCAAGTCTCCTATTTCAGAGCAGTATGCAAACTTTTGAGCCCAACATCATATCCTTATCACATAACGACTGGATAAGGCTGGGAAATCGTCCATGTAATTTTCATCAAGATTCATTGAGGCAAAATTAAGTTATGCCACATTTTCAAATATCTTGGTGTCTTATGAAATTATGCAAAATTCACATGTTTTGTGGAAGGTCCTTGAGTGAGTGAGTGAGTGAGTTTGTGTTTTACGCCCCATCAGCACCAGTGTGGGCTATTTAGAGGCAACATTGGTTAGATAGATTATCTTGGAACTAATTTCTCATAATTTGTAGAAG